>CM077831.1:14293844-14498760 GCA_039720395.1 Liquidambar formosana | reverse complement strand
ATGGTACTAGGCGCTCTTCGTGAGGCTCAAGTCCGTTCTAGATCCAAGCATCCTAGGTTTATTTTTGTTTTCTTTTCTTCTTTTTCTTTTTATTGCTTATATGCATGGATGGATGAATGAAATATGATATGCATGCAATTCTTGTGATGATATACTTGCTGATTTTTGTATGGATCTTAATTTAGCCCAAATGAACTGAGAGACCGAAAGGGTGACATGGGTGCCTATAGGCTTTGCCTAGAACCTTCCCATGTCATAACTTAGCCTCCGAATCCCCGATTTCTTTGGTTTTCAAAAGATTGGTTTTTGCCTTTCCTTTTTTATGGAGTCATTCAAATTGTTTTCCTAAAACAACTATTTTTAGGGTTTTCCTTGTTTCCTTTAAAAAATAAGGTGGCGACTCCTTTCCTTTTTCTTTTTCAAACCCATTTCTTTCAATCCCTCGTGGGCCCAATTTCCGGGGTTCACAGTTTGGCGACTCCACTGGGGATTTGTGGGCTAGACTCTATAAAGTTTAATGGGCTAGGTTAATTTCTTATGTTTTTAAAATCAATCACATTGCATCCGCTTGATTGTGTGCTTTCATTTATTGCATTGTGTGCGCAAACTCTTGCATGTTAGGATCGATGTCCCTCGATGTATCCTTGCCAACGATCGGCCTAGTCTCAACCTTGGTTTTCCTGATTCCATGTGTTGGGGCGAAAGCTATCAACCTCTCTTGCCTAGTACCCTTGGGCTTGCCCTTGGTATATTAAATGAGTTAATCACGTACTGCTGGACCCACGCGGCGTTCCTGATGCCACATGTGGTTAGGTATAAGGATTGCTCAAGCAAGTGAAGGACCCTAGCCTACCCTTATCATTAGTCCATATAGACAGACTTGTAGGACACTACGGTCTCACCTTTATGCACCCCAATTGTTTGTAATGATGCTATGCCGTGTTTGTGGTGTGAGGCTTTATATCTTATGCCCTTAACATAGACCTTTAAACCCTAGCCTTCGTTAAGGCCATGGGTTAGGAGGAATAAATTAAGGAAATAGGATGTAAAGCTATGTTTGTGATGTGCTAGTCCTAGGGGATTAATTAAACCTAATTGAAGGACTCTATGCCCTATTCTTTAAAAACATACCCTTAATCCATGACCCTGTAAAGGTAATTGGATAAAAGGAATGAATTAATTGAACATGGTGTAGAGACCGAGTTCATTAAGGAAAATATGGAGGTTTAGGACAATCCTTAGGCTAAAGGTTAAAACTTTTCTATCCATAGACGTGCTGGCTTGGATCCGCAATCCACAAGGGCGTCTAGTGAGTGTTGAGTCTACCCATCAGACAGACATGGCCGACGAAAGAACTAGTGAGGGGCACTTTGACCTTGAGGCTTGCCTGAAAGCCATCATGGCCAAGCTTGACCATACCGCCGAGACATCCGATACCGCATTGAAATGGCTCAAGAGAACCAACAGAAGATGGCGGATCTTGAACAAAATGGCTCTAAGGCCCATTCCTCGGGTATACCTCATGGGGCTGGCACCGAAGAGGGACCTCAATCCAATGAGAACACCAAGACAAGGGGGGAAAGTAGCTCGAAACCTGAGGTCACCAACCTAGAAGGGGAAGCCAAGGGGAAAGGTACTAGCAGTGATTCCGTGTTAGCTAGCAAGGTAGAAGCTTGGAGAGAACTATAAAAGGGATTCGCAGGGCTGATGACATGGTCGATGTGCGGACTCTATCCCTGTTTCCAACGGCTCGTATTCCACTACAATTCAAGATGCCGGAGTTAGAAAAGTTCGATGGGACGGGTTGCCCTAAGACTCATTTGAAGATGTACGTGCGAGCTATGCACCCTCGAGGGGCTACTGACGAGCTTTTAGCTCAAATGTTCCATGAAACCTTGGCCACTTCTGCTTTGAAATGGTTCTTATCCTTGGATGAGAATAGAACCCGGACTTGGGAAGACATATGCAATGAGTTTTCAGAGCACTACAAGTATAACACAGAGGTGGACGTTACTCGAAGGGACCTAGAAACTACCAAGCAAGGGGCTCATGAAACTTTCTCCGCTTACATTACAAGGTGGAGACAAAAGGCGTCGAGAATGACGGATAGGCCGAATGAGGAGGACCAAATTCAGTTAGTGGTTAAGAACCTGCTGCCCGTGTATCACAAGCACCTATTTGCCCACTATTTCCCAAATTTCAAAGCTCTCATTGGGGCTGGCACGCAGGTTGAAGATGCTATCAATGATGGGACAATCAAGACTGAGGAAGTGAGGAGTCGCAAGACAAACTTTACTGGGAAGAACAATGCCGAGGTCAACACCATAACTCAACCAATCCAACCCTTTTCTCTCAATGATGTCAACCCACCTCGCCAATTCACTGACCTATTCATGCCACTCGAAAGAGTCCTTGAAAAGCTCATAAGTCGTGACCTATTGAAGCCACTCGACCCAAGACCTCCACCAAATCCCTTACCCAAGAGCTACAATGAGAATGAGTACTGCAAGTACCACCAATCCAAAGGCCATGCCACCAATCGCTGTATTCGCCTTCGCCACCAAGTCCAAGACCTCATTGACAAGCAAGTCATTTCACCACCAACCCGTCCAAATGTCACCCGTAATCCTCTCCCATCACACAACAACACACCCCCACCTAACACCATAAATGCCATTGGGGTTGAATCCTCTCGCCCCGCCATCCCATAAGACAATACACTCCGCTCCCCATGACCTTAACCCGTCTTTCACCATTTGCCGCAATAACAGCCTTATCATGCCACTTCCACCAAAGCCAAGACCATCAACCCCTCACCAATATTGCCAATACCATCGTGCACCCGGCCATGACACCGAGGCTTGTTCTATACTAAAGAAGATCATCCAAGACCTCATTGACCAAAAGGTTTTGTTGTTGCCAAAGAAATCTATCCAACAAGAGCTGAAAGAAAGATATGAAGCAGGGGATCCTCAGGTTGGCCTATTAGGTGAACGTCGGGAAATGATTACTATGTGCTGTACTCAAGCCCAAGTCCGATATCAGATGAGCCGATAGTCCCTTCAGGTTGGGATGACTTGCCGACGAGATGGAGAGCATTGACATGATAGAATGGGATGACTTAATGAATGACTCCGAGGAAGTCCATGACATATGGGCTAGCGATGATGAGTTGGACCATATAACCAGAGGGGGTCGTCATTTCAAGCCTCCCCACCTAGAATCTGAAAATCCGTTGGAAGATTTGGAAGGGCAGAGGCGTCCTAGCTTGCAAGAAGAAGAGGATGAAGTGCTTAGGCAGCTGAAGAAGACCAATGCCAACATTACTATTTGGGGCTTGCTCATGGCCTCGCATAAGCACAGACAGACCGTGTTGAAACTGTTGAATCAGATACAAGTGCCTGTTGACACATCCCCCGAGGGATTGGTACATTTGGTGAATCCAACTCCCAAGAACTCAACCATCGTGTTCACCGATGTAGACCTACCTAAAAGCGGGCCGAGCCATTCTCAAGCTCTCTATGTGACCGTTGACACTATGGGGAAGAGGGTTCCCACCGTTCTTATCGACAATGGGTCCGCACTGAATGTATGTCCTCTCCGAACTGCCACTGTTTTGGGTTTGGGACCCACTGATTTCACGCCATCTGGGCAGACCGTAAGAGCTTATGACAACACCCGCCGAGAAGTAATAGGGGTAGTTACTTTGCCTCTTATCATGGGACCCACTGAATTTAGGGTGAATTCCAAGTGTTGGATGTGCCGTCATGTTTCAACTTGTGTTGGGCCGACCTTGGATCCATCCTGCTGGGGCTGTGCCATCTTCACTCCATCAAAAGGTGAAGTTTCCTTATGAAGGAGCCATAGTAACACTTCAAGGGGACTATGAATTGAAACTCGCAGGTGTGCCTATATGTGAGATACAACCTGAATCAGCAGCGATACCGCTATCTGGGTTTGATTATGTCCAATGCATTGAGAAAGAGCTGAATGAATCATCACGCCATTACTCTTCTATAAAGCAGTACATCCCATATACTTTTTATCCAAGTTCCGACCCAGCCGTGGCAGATAAAAGTTTTGGTGATAGATACTTCACAGAAGGGCCGAATCCTCAAAGTTTGACAAGTTGGTACCACTCTATCCAAGATCTATATGGAAGCTTGAAAGAGGAAGACTGGGCAGAGAACCTTGATGCGGGGGCTATGACTGAAATGTTCCAAGACATGATCCTCACCGTGGAAGACTCGACCATTGAAGAACTCCAGGGTTCATCCATTAGCCATGCTACCGTGCCATTCCTGAATTGGTACCTTGAATGTGGTGTCATTGCGGAGATCCATGAAGAAGAAGACCTTGGCCTACCTGATAGCAGCTTGTAGGTGTCTTAGTTTAGTAATATTTCCCTAATTCAATAAGATGTATCTACTTTACTCACTTTGTGGAGTCATAGTATTGATACAGATTTGTTTGTTTTCCTTCTTTCTTTTTGTGTGTCATTCCCATTATTCCTAGTCAATAAAGTGTGCTTTCTTTCTCTATATATGCAGTGTCTCTTTTCTCTCCTCTATGGATATTTATGGCATGGATATAGATCCTAGGAACGATGTCCCCCCGGAGCTCGTTGAGCAAAGGAAAAGGGGCGTCACCGAACCTAATATGGATGAATTGGAATCAATCAACTTAGGGACGAATGAATTGCCAAGAATAGTTAAAATTGGGAAAACCCTCTCCCCCGTTGAAAAAGAAAAGATGATCTCCCTCTTGAAAGCCAACATTATGGCTTTTGCATGGTCTTATGAAGACATGCCTGGCATCGACCCCGATATTGTGCAACACTATATCCCCACTAATTCCCTAAAGAAGCCGGTAAAGCAGAAACTCAGAAGATTAAAACCAGAATGGGCTCTAAAAGTAAAAGAAGAGGTAACTAAACAACTAGACGCGGGTTTCCTCCAAGTTGTGGAGTACCCCGAGTGGTTGTCGAATATAGTGCCTGTGCCTAAAAAAGATGGGAAAGTAGGATGTGTGTCGATTTCCGAGATCTCAACGCCGCGAGCCCTAAGGATGACTTTCCTTTACCCCATATCGACGTGTTGGTGGATAGCACAGGGACATGCACTCCTCTCCTTCATGGACGGATTCTCCGGGTATAACCAGATAAAGATGGCGCCTCAAGACATGGAGAAAACAGCCTTTATCACGCAATGGGGAACGTACTGTTACAAGGTAATGCCTTTTGGCTTAAGAAACGCTGGGGCTACTTACCAAAGAGCAGCTACGACCCTATTGCATGATATGATCCATAAGGAAGTCGAGGTTTATGTCGATGATATGATCGTAAGTCCGTGGATAGAGAAGGGCATTTCAAGGCACTAGAGAAATTCCTAGAGCGAGCAAAAAGTACAATCTCCGTCTCAACCCACAGAAGTGCGCTTTTGGTGTCACTGCAGGCAAGTTATTGGGGTTTATGATCACTCAGAGAGGTATCGAAGTGGACCCAGGGAATAAAAGCTATTGTGGAGATGGAGCCGCCTAGCACTGAGAAGCAGATCCGGGGTTTTCTGGGAAGAGTTCAATACATAAGCCGATTCATTGCCAACTTACCATGGTTTGCGAACCAATCTTCAAATTGCTTAAGAAAGGTGTGCCAAAAGTATGGAACGAAGAATGCCAAGAGGCCTTTGAGACCATTAAGAGATACTTGAGCAATCCTCCAATCTTAGTTCCCCCACGGCAAGGTGCGCCACTTTTGTTATACTTAACGGTCACCGAAACCGCGACGGGAGCTATGTTAGCTCAATATCTCGAAGGGTCTACAAAGGAAATGCCATCTATTACTTAAGCAAGAAAATGACAGACTATGAAGTGAAGTACAATGCAATTGAAAAGCTTGTGTGGCACTAGTATGGGCGACGCAGAAACTCCGACACTACATGATGTCCTTCGAAGTGTTCTTGATAAGTCGCATGGACCCGTTGAAGTACCTGGTAGAAAGGCCAGTATTGTCATTCAGAACTGCTCGATGGTCAATTCTCCTCAATGAATTCGACATCAAGTACGTGAATCAGAAGTCTATCAAGGGAAGCGTCATCGCAGACTACCTAGCCAGCTGTCCGGTCATCATCCGCTCCGTTCAACGATCAATTCCCAGATGAGGACGTGCTAGAGATTGGTAGAAAAACAGTTGGGGAGAGTATACTTCGATGGTGCATCCAATAAGAAAAGGTTGAGGGAAATAGGAGTCCTGCTGGTCTTCACCCGAAGCAGGCATGCTTACAAAAAACAAACCCGTTGGCGGTCAAGTTGGTGGTTCGAAGAGTCCACCAACAACAATTGCTGAAGTATGATGCCTGTAATCCTAGCACTGGAAGCGGCACTTGAATTGGGGATCAAAGAATTAGAAGTGGTTCGGGGACTCGGCGCTAATCATTGTCAGATAAAAGGGGAAGGGAAACTCGAGATGAGAAGCTTAGCTACCCTAGCCATGCCTACCTTGAAGCTCATAACCAAGGAGTTTCTCAGAGATATAATTTAACTACCTTTCAAGGAACAGAACCAGTTCGCCGATGCCTTGGCGACCCTAGCATCCATGGTGGAGATACCTGAAGAGGGAAATGATGAAGCCGTTGGTGATAGAATGCCGAGACAAGCCTGTGTACTGTTGTGCAATCCGAGGAGGAGAGGTAAATGATGGCCGTCCGTGGTTCCATGACATAAAGAAGTTCATTGAAGAAAGGGAATACCCAGAAGGAGCATCTCGTATCGATAGAAAAACCCTAAGGCGGTTGGCGAGTCACTATGTACTTTGTGGAAGAAAGCTATATCGGAGATCATACGACGGGATCCACCTGCTGTGTGTCACCGAGGAGGAAGCCGAGCATCTGATTAAGAAATCCATGAAGGGACAGGGGCTCCGCATATGAATGGCTATATGTTAGCTAAGAAAATCATGAGGCTAGGCTATTATTGGTCTACCATGGAAAGGGACTGCCACGCACATGTCAAGAAGTGCCACAAATGCCAACTGTTCGCCAGTGGACAACATTTGCCTTCTATGCCTTTAACGAGTATGTCATCACCTTGGCCATTCGCGGTATGGGGGATAGATATCATCGGACAGATCAAGCCAAAGGCATCAAATGGGCATGAATACATCCTGGTCGCCATCGACTACTTCACTAAGTGGGTGGAAGCAGCGTCCTTTAAGACCTTGAATTCCAAGAAGGTAGCACAGTTCATACAGCACAGCATCATCTATCGATATGGGGTACCGCATGAAGTTATCTCAGACAATGGCCAGCACTTTCAGAAAGAAACCCATGAGCTCTTGCAAAAGTATGGCATAGCCCACCATCTGTCGTCACCATACCGTCCTCAGACTAATGGAGCGGTGGAAGCAGCTAACAAGAACATCAAGAAGATACTACAGAAGACTGCGGACTCACACACAGACTGGCATGAGAAGTTGCCATTGGCTCTATGGGGTTACAGAACATCAATAAGGTCGTCAACAGGGGCTACCCCTTATTCTCTAGTTTATGGAATGGAGGCCGTGTTGCCAGTTGAATTAGAGGTTCCTTCATTAAGGGTTGCTGTGGAGAGCCAGATAGCAGAAGTGGATTGGGTTAAGAGCCGTTATGACGAGTTAGCTTTACTCGATGAAAGGCGGTTAAGGGCGTTGTATCATGTTCAGGGGTATCAACGGAGAGTTGCCAGAGCATTCAACAAGCATGTCAAAGATCGAGGTCTAAAGAAAGGGGATGTAGTGCTAAAAGAAATCAGAGCTCCAGTGTTCGATCCGCGGGGAAAATTCAAGCCAAGTTGGGGTGGGCCATACATTATCAAAGAGATATTGCCAGCAGGGGCTGTTCGCCTCATGGATTTAGATGGAATTGAGTTCGCTCGTCCAACTAATTTGGATCAATTGAAGAAATATCATGTTTGAAGCCTGCTAGGTTGAAAACCCGTAAGGGCGGCCTAGGCAAAAGTTAAGGCATAAGAACTACGTAAGACCTGATTCTCCATTCAAAAACAAAAAAAACAAAAAACAAAAAAAAAAAGAAGAAAAAAAAACCATGGAGATATGTAGGCAACCCATAAAGTTACCTTGGGTGCGGTCTAAATCAAACAAGAAAATCCCAAATTTGATTTATTATTGGCAATTTATTCAAAACTAAAATTGATTGACATAGCAATTCATTGGTATTAAGTAAAAGAACTATAAATATGCCATAAATATCCTATTCTATTGAGTCTTCAGTTTTTCTTGGGCTTCTTTGCAGCTCGCTCTTCAGCTTTCTTCTCCTCTCTTTCATGTCTTCTTTTCTTCCTCAAGTCATGTTCATAAGCTGTTGTCACTGCTTCCATAATATCTTCTCTGCAAGGTCCAAGTTCATTGTTCTTGATAAGTCCAAAAATCCTTTCTCTTCGAGTAGTCTCTCTCTCACCCAAATTACTTTTCAACCATTCCTTATACTCTGAGCTCATCATATACGGACCATCAGTATTCGTAACTTGGGTTAGTATCAACTTGCTAGGCCATCGGTCCTTCACCCAAGTCACTACAGAAAGACCCACGGGCACCACAGGATAGTCACCTTTCAAGGAAGTAGGTATGGTTTGCATGGCACCCATCTGACGAAGAACCCTTAAAGGCAAATAAAAAGAAGTAGACCTCAGTCCTATGAGTCTCACCATGGCGCATCCAGAAGTCCGCAGAAGCACCTGGTCACTGCAGCCCCATATGAATACAAACCACTTGACACTCCTCCAAGAAAGGGTTTGGAAGTAACCTAGCCAATCTCTCAATGAAAATTGCCCAGGTAGTTCAATGCGGCGAAGGCAGTAATGCTGGGGCTTGTATGGTGTAATGGCAACTGGTGACAAGAAATTCAGTCTTTCAAGCAACCACATCTGCAGTAGAATGGGGCTACCTCCTAAAGGAACCTTTGGGTCCTCATGAGTTTTATCCAAACCATTCAGGGTTTCAGCTAGCACCATGGGAATCAAGTTATGGCCCTTGGCAAGGAGAGGAATCAAGTCACAGATTTGAATAGGAACATGTGGAGTACCAGTGGAAATAAGAAAACGACCAATGAGGCAAAAGGCAAGAGCATGGTTAATAGGAAAGGTAAAATTCAGAATACCTTTACTATCATAAGCTAAAAAAGAGGTTGCCAATTTCATCAAGTCTACCATATGGTCCTTTACAAACGTAGAGGCATATTGTGGGTGAATCCCAAGCAGATTGGAGAAAGAAGTAAGAAAGCTTGGGCGAGGAGTAGGGAGAATGAAAGGACCTACCGTTGAAACTCCATACAATGCACAAAATTCCTCCATGGTTGGGCACAGTTCTTCATAGTTGAAGCGGAACACATGAACTTGAGGATCCCAAAAATATGTAGCAGTAGTCAAGAGGTTCGTTTCAAGCCTCACATGCCTCAAGGAGAGCAATGGATCCAAGTCAAAGCACTTGAACTCAGATTTTGCTTCAGCACTCATAACTCTCAAAAACCCTCCTAAAAATTTGTCTAGAGCCTCCATAATTTCTAATGAATGAATACAAGTAGGTTTAGGAACCTCTTGGATGTGTTTTTATAGGGAAAAGGTCACAAATCCAAGTTCAAATAGGAAAAAACCCATCAGAATAGGAAGTTTCCTATTCAAAGTGGGATTTCCGCTTTGGGCTCGGGTAACCACCCAGGCCTGGGCGGCTAGCCTCCTGAGGCCTGGTGGTCACCCAAGCCACCTTGTTTTGGCTTTCTCCCTCGCTTTGTCTCGCCTTGGCGCGTGATCAAACCTCCTTCCAAATGAGATATTCAACACTTTTTGAGAGTAAAATCAATCAAATTCCATCTTGAAATCAATTCCTTGAATTGATTTTATGTTCAAAAGGGTTGAATATATTTCCCCTGTGTCATGCCAACTCAAGTGACAATGTGTTAAGTCACTTTCCTCTTGCACCATGCCTGTTCAATCTTGATAAATTGATCATATATCCTCATTTCAAATCTTGATTTTTTATCCTACTTGGTTGAATATATTCATCACTTGAATATATTTTTCCATTTCAAAAGTGTATTCACCCTTTGAATATGCTTCTCAGTTTCAAATTCTCATTTTCTATCATACTTGGTTGAATATATTCATCACTTGAATATATTCTTCCATTTCAAAAGCATGTTCGCCCATTGAATATGCTTCCTAGTTTCAGATCCTCATTATCACTTACTTGGTTAAATATATTCATCACTTGAATATATTTCTCCATTTCAATGGTATGTTCATCACTTGAACATACTTCTCAGATCATTTGTCACTTACCTGGTTAAGTATATCCACCACTTGGGTATATTTTTTCCATTTCAATGGTATACTCATCACTTGAGTATACTTCTCAGATATTTTGCCACTTACTTGGTTATGTATATCCATCGCTTGGGTATATTTCTCCATTTCAATGGTATGTTCATCACTTGAACATACTTCTCAGAATATTTGTCACTTACTTGGTTAAATATATTCATGACTAGAATATATTTCTCCATTTCAATGGTGTACTCATCACTTGAGTACACTTCTCAGATTATTCTCTATCTTACTTGCTTAAGTATATCCATCGCTTGGATATATTTCTCTATTTCAATGGTATGTTTATCACTTAAACATACTTGTCACTTACTTGGTTAAGTATATCCATCACTTGGATATATTTCTCTATTTCAATGGTATGTTTATCACTTAAACATACTTGTCACTTACTTGGTTAAGTATATTCGTGACTAGAATATATTTCTCCATTTCAATGGTGTACTCATCACTTGAGTACACTTCTCAGATTATTCTTATCTTACTTGGTTAAATATATCCGTCGTTTGGATATATTTCTCCATCTCAATGGTATGCTCATCACTTGAGAGTACTTCTCAGCTTACTTGGTTAAATATATCCATCACTTGGATACATTTCTCCATTTCAAAAGTATGTTCATCACTTGAACGTACTTCTCAGTCTTTTTCAATCATTAAGTATACTCATCACTTGAGTATATTTCTCAGCATCTTTTTCATCACTTGGTTAAATATGTTCGTGACCTGAATATATTTATCCATTTCAAAAGTACACTCATCACTTGAATACACCTCTCAGATTATTCTTATCCTACTTGGTAAAAGATATCCATCGCTTGGATATATTTCTCCATTTCAATGGTATGCTCACCACTTGAGTATACTTCTCAGATTTCATTCTCAGATTACTTGGTTAAATATATTCGTGACCTGAATATATTTCTCCATTTCAGTGGTATACTCATCACTTGAGTATACTTCTCAGATATTTTGTCACTTACTTGGTTAAGTATATCCATCGCTTGGATATATTTCTCCATTTCAAAGGTATGTTCATCACTTGAATGTGCTTCTCAGATTTCATTCTCATCACTTGGTTAAATATATTCGTGACTAGAATATATCTTTCCATTTCAAAAGTATGTTCATTCGTAGTGGCTTGAATATGCTTCTCTTATCAATTCTCAACCCTCAGTGGTTTAAGTATACTCATGACTTGAGTACACTTCCTTATTTCAGTCTCAGGTTTTCAACCTCCCATCATTGTTGGTATCAGTGTATGATTTCTCCGGGCTTTTTGGCCAAAAATGGGTTGTTCTTTATCATTGGTTCACAAGTGTAACTTGTTCGCCAATGAGGGGCTTCTGTCACACCCCATTTTTGCACCACCTTACTAGGGCTCATCATTTCATGCATGTTTTTGTTTTGTTTTTGAGTCTAGTCACTTGCATTAGTTTTCTAGAGTCACAAGGACAATGGATATGAATTTTGGTTCAAATTGGAGTTGATCTTGAGGGATAATAAGAGCTTTTGTGACTTGAGGGGCATAATTGTCTTTTAAGTCCCAAACTTTTCATTTGACCTTGGAATGATCTACAAATTGTCAATTGGAGTTCATATGGATGCATATGAGGTATTAAGTCCCGTGGCCCTGATGATGAGTTTAGTGTGGTTATTTACGGATTATCCTTGAAGAATTAGTGCGAATCACAGCATGAGATTTTTGGTTAAAATGAAAAGATAATTATTTTATTAAATTAGCCATTTTTATCATGACACTAACACGTGTACGTATGTGATGAGTGTGTGTACGCACATACGATACATGTGCATGCGTGTTAGCGGTCAGTCTCCCAATTTTTATAAAAGACAATTTCCTTTTCCTATTCAGATTAGAAGTCTTTTATCATTATAAAATACCTTTTGATTATTCTCCAAGGAAACCTAGTCCAGGAAGGAAAGGGAAACTCCAGATTTCAGCTATAAATACTCTCCTAATGTCTTTAAACAAGGGGGAGGAGAAGAGGGTTTGGAGGGAGTGAAATTCGTCATAATTCAGCAGCAGATTTTCTGAAAACCAGCAGTCGTATTTTAATCATAACTTTTTCATCCGAAGTCAGAATTTGATGAAATTGGTCTTGTTAGAAAGATAATTCAATTCTCTACAACTTTGTATTTCCCAAGCTTTGTCCAAATCCAACGTTTTCATACCCAAAAACGCGATTGAAGTTGCTGCTGCTGCAAAGTGACGAAAATCACTTTTCTTTTCTCTTGTTCTCTTTTTGTTTTCTATTTCTTTTCAAAGTTGAGTGAGTTTTGATCTCTTTGCTGTGATACCACTTTGACAAAGAGGAGGATTCGTGTTGGTTTGATTCACTCTAAAGACCTGAGGAGCCACGAACAATTACAAACACAAAGGAAGGCCCTTCCTAAGGTATTCTCCTTCTCTATTCAAGCTTAAACTAGGTTTTCATATGGGTTAGGCTTATTGCATGTTAAAGGTAGCTTTTTTATCATGTATTAACACTCTAGCTAGTTAATATACATGGAATATCTATTTTTTATCTACTGTTTAGCATGCTTTAGGGCTGTCCTTTAGGTTTTTAATGCATAGTTATGATTCTTGTGCTCCTGTTTGTCCTTGTGCTAGGATTAGTGTCATTGCATGTTAGAGTTAGGATTTTCATCATGTTATATTGCTTTAGTTAGTTAATATGCATGATTTAATTTCTATTTAGTTTGGTTTTAGCATGATTAAAGTATGTCTTGTGAGTTTTTAAGCATATTTGTGAGTTTAGGGTTTTAGAGTCATTGTTTTGTGTTTGTTTTCATATAGCATGATAAAGTAGACTTTTTTATTTGGTTTTTCTTCGTGTTTGCTGTATATGTTTTTCATATGGAGTAAACATGATAGTTTTGCATGCATGTTAGTATGTTTTAGGGTTTTTATGCATGATATGGTTCTAGGAATATGTTAGGACTTATTATTGTTCGCTGTTTTTGCTATTGGCATGCTTAGTGGATGATTTTAGGTCATAATACTATTATGTCCAGATTTGCATATCATTGTTTTTGCATGGTTTTGAGCACTTGTAAGGGTGCAAATAGGTGTGGTATTTGTCCTATGGCAAATAGGGCTGCTCATGTCTGAAATGGCTAATGTTTGGAGCTAATTGCGCTCAGGTAAGTGGGTGTGAAGGTGCCCTAATTCACCTTTCTTCTTAACTCATTCTCTTCTCCCTATCTAGGGTTAATTTTTAATACAAGTCTATGGTTTAATCAAAGGTTTCCTTCATAAATAAAATTCTGGTTTTTATTAAAGTTTCCATTTTATGGAGTTCTTTCTAAAATCAAACTTTCTATCAAATTCAACTCTCTTGATCAAATAAGGAAACCTAGGGTTTTAACCATAGGTTTATATTAGGTCTTAACCCTAATTCTATTCGAACTACGTGGACTTTGATCCATGTATTTCGTTGCATGGTACGTAGGCGCTCTTCGTGAGGCTCAAGTCCGTTCTAGGATCCAAGCATCCTAGGTTTATTTTTGTTTTCTTTTCTTCTTTTTCTTTTTCTGTTTTTATGTGCTTATTATGCATAGATGGATGAATGAAATATATGATATGCATGCAATTCTTGTGATGATATACTTGCTGATTTTTGTATGGGAAAGATCTTAATTTAGCCCAAATGAACTGAGAGACCGAAAGGGTGACATGGGTGCCTATAGGCTTTGCCTAGAACCTTCCCATGTCATAACTTAGCCTCCGAATCCCCGATTTCTTTGGTTTTCAAAAGATTGGTTTTTGCCTTTCCTTTTTTATGGAGTCATTCAAATTGTTTTCCTAAAACAAACTATTTTTAGGGTTTTCCTTGTTTCCTTTAAAAAATAAGGTGGCGACTCCTTTCCTTTTTCTTTTTCAAACCCATTTTCTTTCAATCCCTTGTGGGCCCAATTTCCGGGGTTCACAGTTTTGTTTTGTTAGTTCAGTCAATAAAGTGTGTTTCTTTTCATTATTTGCAATGTTTCCTTTCTCTCTTCTATGGATATCTATGGTATGGATATAGATCCTAGGAATGACGTCCCCCCGGAGCTCGCTGAGCAAAAGAAAAGGGGCGTTACCGAACCTAACATGGATGAATTGGAATCAATCAATCTAGGGACAGATGAATTGCCAAGGATAATTAAAATTGGGATAACTCTCTCGCCTGCTGAAAAGGAAAAATTGATAATACTTCTAAAAGCCATTGTAGAGGCCTTCGCATGGTCTTATGAGGATATGCCTGGTATTGATCCAGATATAGTGCAACATTACATCACCACTAATCCCACTAAAAAGCCTATAAAGCAAAAATTAAGAAGATTAAAACTAGAATGGGCTTTGAAAGTAAAAGAAGAGGTAACTAAACAATTAGATGCCGAGTTTTTCCAAGTTGTGGAGTACCCTGAATGGCTGTCTAACATAGTGCCTATGCCTAAAAAAGATGGGAAAGTGCGAATGTGTGTTGACTTCCGCAACCTTAATGCTGCGAGCCCAAAGGACGATTTCCCTCTACCACATATCGATGTGTTGGTGGACAGTACAGCAGGCCATGCTCTTCTCTCCTTCATGGATGGGTTCTCTGGTTACAACCAGATAAAGATGGCACCTCAAGACATGGAAAAGACGGCTTTTATCACGCAGTGGGGCATGTATTGCTACAAGGTAATGCCTTTTGGCTTGAGAAATGCCGGGGCTACTTACCAAAGAGCTGCTACGACCCTATTGCATGATATGATCCATAAAGAAGTAGAGGTGTATGTGGACGACATGATAGTCAAATTTGTAGACCGGGAAGGACATTTCGCGGCATTGGAGAAGTTCCTAGAACGGGCAAAGAAGTACAACCTTCGATTGAATCCTCAGAAGTGTGCCTTCGGAGTCACCGCAGGGAAGCTGTTGGCTTTCATGATCACTCAGAGGGGGATTGAAGTTGATCCAGGGAAGATAAAGGCTACCACAGAGATGGAGCCACCAAGAACGGAAAAGCAGATCTGGGGTTTTCTGGAGAGAGTTCAATACATAAGCCGTTTTATCGCCAATTTGACCATAGTGTGCGAGCCAATTTTCAAGTTACTTAAGAAAGGTGTGCCCAAAGAATGGAATGAGGATTGTCAAGAAGCTTTTGAGACCATTAAAAGGTATCTAAGCAATCCCCCAATCTTGGTTCCCCCACGGCAAGGTGAACCGTTACTGTTATATTTAATGGTTACTGAAACCACGACGGGGGCCATGTTAGCTCAATACCTTGAAGAGTCGAAAAAGGAAAATGCCATCTATTACTTGAGCAAGAGAATGATAGATTATGAAGTAAAGTACAATGTGCTAGAAAAGGATTGCATAGCATTGGTATAGGCCACCCAGAAACTCCGTCATTACATGATGTCTTTCGAAGTCCTGCTGATAAGTCGCTTGGATCCTTTGAAGTATTTGCTAGAAAAACCAGTCCTATCGTATAGGACGGCTCGTTGGTCTCTTCTCCTCAATGAATTCGACATAAAGTACCTGGCGCAGAAGTCTATTAAAGGAAGCATTGTTGCAGACCACTTGGCAAGTTGCCCTGTATCATCATCAACCCAATTCAATGATGAGTTCCCCGATGAAGATATCCTGGAAATCAAGAAGAAGGTTTGGAGAGTCTACTTCGACGGAGCTACAAACAGAAGGGGATATGGAATAGGAGTATTGTTAGTTTCGCTCGAAGAAGCCTTCACGCCTTTAGCAGTCAAGTTGGGGTTCGAAGCTGTTGGAAATCGAACAAGAGGGAAAAATACAAAGGCGGAATATAAAAATTTTTCCTACGATTCCCAATCCCATGAATCTAACTATGCATAACACAAAATCAAACCCTAACTACGAAGAGGGTTAGAACACTTACAGTTTTAATGGTCTTCTCCATTTTGCTCCAAGCTTCGACTCTGGACAGCGGTGAATGAGCAGCCCAAGTGTGCTGCCTCCAACGGTATCCACACCTAGCTAGAGCTTCAAGTCCTTTCTTTCTTCTTCCTTGTTGTTGCTAGAGGTGGAGAAGAGAGAGAGAGAGAAGAGAGCCTCCAAGGGGCTGGACGGCTAGGGTTTATTGTGCAAGCCTATTATGCCATGTCACACATAAGTGTGACTTATATAGGCAGCCCACTAAAGGGGGCTGGCCATGGGGAAGAAACCCTAATAGGGTTATGTGTAATTACACTTAATTGCACATTAACCCCTATTATTTGTATCAAATACAAATAGGCCTATAAAGAACTATTCTTTATTCACTAAAACCCTTTCTCTCATAGACTTTAAAGCCCTTCTTGCATGATCAGTGTGTGACCCATTGGGTTCACATCATTAAGTAGTAGGAATAGCACGAGGTGTGCACAATGGAACTCTTTCCATTTAGGGTCTAATTGGAACTCCTTCCAATTCCCTAATTGATTATAACTCACTTATATCAATTAGGGCTTCTACTAACCATGAGTAACACCTAGCATATGGCTCATGGTGTGGTCCTTAATGAGGTGAATAGTCATTTACAAAGAACCCTTCTGTTATAGTTTATAGGTTACAATTGCATCCTTCCTTCAACACAATGTCTCTAATTGAACTAATAGGACATGGAAGTTTGTCAAGTCCCTAGTTCAATTACTTTATACTCATTCATAGATATCAACTCATTAATGAACTCATGGAAACTCTTTTCCACATTCATCCTACCATGGCCATGGATTTTATGAGTTATATTATGAATGCTATATGAGACATTCTCTCTCTTTTTCCTGAGAGTGATGGATCCCTTATTGATCACTCACATGCCTTCATACACATAGCAGTAGGGCCAATGAACACCTTTGCAGACCCCTGAGTAGGATCTGCACTTAGTGTTATCAAACTTCTAAAGCTACATGCATAAGACAACTATGGTGTCTCAGGTCTAAGGATTACTTGTACCACTATAACAATGAGAAACTGATTGACAGGCAGGATAAAACTCCATTCAGTTTATCTCATATCTTTGGTCACATTCAGTGTACCTATTCTTGCAATAGGCACCCACTTGTTGGTTGTAGTGTCTCCACACAAATAGCTTGAGACTAGCTATCTTCCTATAGAGTCAACCTAACAAGTGCTAGTCCTATGGTTCATTACTGTCCATCATAGTGAACCTTCAACTAGGAATGCTTTAGGAGTTTAGTACAGAGATATATCTATAGTCTCAAAATTACAACTCTTTGTAATTCCATATTCTCAACTCTAACTCCATGGACATATTATGTAAATATAAATGATGCATATAAACATAATAGAATAAGCCCTTTTATTAAATCAATAATAAATGTGACATACATAAATGAAATCAAATGATTGTTCCTAATCCCTAAACAATCATCTCTATGATTGGCTCTAGGGCATAATCCTAACAATCTCCCACTTGCACTAAAGCCAATCGACCATGTATCGCATACCTATCTTCTCAAGATGTTGGTCTTAGACATAACCAATTATGTTTTAAAGCTTTAGTCAGTAGGTCTACAAAAACTTATGTAGATAATATCTTCTGTAATGTATCTATTACCTCTTCCAATGATTCCTCTAATCACTTGGAATTGTCACTCTATGAGTTTGGACTTTTGATGAGACCGTGATTCCTATACTTGAGCTATAGACCCATTGTTGTCACAAAACAAGGTGTGGGCAACTCAATGGAAGGAACAACTCAAAGTTCTAAATGAACTTATAGATCCAAACAGTCTCCTAGACAATGCGACAATTAATTCACCCTCAATAATGGAATCCACTGTATCTTTCATACAGTTCTTCCATTAAGTATTTCACCAACTAAAGTGAATATAAAATATACCCCATATGGATTATATCCAAATCCATATACCCATCTACTATGAGTTTACAATTTCCATATACAATCCAATATTCCAAATTTGAATTGATTGATAACTATTTGTAACAATTACAACATAATAGATATCAGGTTCAATACATAGTGTAAAATAAGGCTTCTTAACACTTTAAGAATCTTACTTGTGTTATCCTAGGGCACATGCCCTTGAATAATGAATTCTTATCTGAAGTAAATCAGACCTCCCTTAGAATTCTCCATGTTGAACTCCTTCAACATTTCAACTATGTATGATGATTTGGAGATACTTAGCAATCTATATGATCTATCTCTATAGATCTTATTGGATGCTTTTGCCAAATCTTTCATGAATTAGTTTTTCTCCAAAAACTAAAACTTTACATTAGATAACATTCATATATCATTCATAATGATTATGATGTCATCCATACTTAGGATAAAGAAAAACGATCGCACTCCCACTAACCTTTTATACACTCATGGTCCATCTATACAATGAGAGAAATCAAACAATTTGATTACCTCAACTTTATAGATGTTCTAATTATGAGAACCTTGTAGTCTATTAATAGACTTCTATAACTTACACACTTTTATGGTTTTTCACCATTTGATATAACATCTTTATATCCTTTTTGACATATCTCATATTCAAAATGTGTGTTTATAGATAACAAGATCCAAATGGATTTCAGCATAACTATTATCAAACAAGTTTCTTTATAGACAACTTTTTGCCTATGTTGAAAACATTCTTAAATAGCCAAGCCTTTTAGGTCTCTACCTGTCCATATTGGATTTAATGACTCTTAGTCATTTCTCAAGTTGATGTCAAACATCGCCTAATCATAATCAATAGGATTATCTTGGTGATCTTTATCACCAAAGAACAATTCTTTCACATTCTAATGGAGATACAATATCTCTCTTATGTTAAAGAAATATCCAATTTGATCTATGAAAAGAATGTGGTGTAATTAAAAGTTTTGCCTCAATAGGGGCAAGGGTTGGATCTTTGTTGGTTTGTGGCTTTACAAACAATTCTGTAAATTCTATCTACTTTTGCATCTTTCTTGAATGAACTCTTTCGCAAGAAAATCCAGCAATCATCCTAATGGACAACTTTTGTTCATTAGAGTAATAGAAATACTATCCCAACCACTTTTAGGATATACCACAATTCAACACTTACTTGACCTTATTTCCAGATTGTCTACATTATGTTTCCAGACAAACGTAGCACAAGCCCAAGCCTTAACTTCTTTAAGTTGGGTTTCTTCCCATATCATATCTGATATAATTGGGATAAAACTGGAGTGAACCCTAAATTATCAATATGTAGCAATTTTAAGGTATATCCTAGATGGATACTTTAGTAAAACTCATCATGGATCAAACCATATCTTAATAGGGTTCAATTTGTTCTCTTAGATTCACCATTGAGCTATGGTATTCTAAGATGAGTCCACTATAATTGAATGCATGCTCTACATGACTGTATACATCACAATGTATAGTCAAATTATAAATGTAACTCATTCACTTCACCAAGTAAAAGATGGGTTTGGTCATCTCATAACCAAGTCATAATCGTTACATTTAAATGAGAGTCTCTACATCTCTTGTATTCTCGGAATACGTTGCATTCGCTCTAATTAGTCATTTAAATTCGGAAATCAAATTTCTAGAATGTCTTAAATGACTTAGTTAAGAAATAAGTTCCCAAAATTAATCTAGCAACTCTTGCTCTATTAAAATTTTTAAAGGTAACTTATTATCTACTTAACTTTCTGCTTCGATTTAGATTATACTAGAATCCAAAAAC
Source organism: Liquidambar formosana (assembly GCA_039720395.1). Lineage (NCBI taxonomy): Eukaryota > Viridiplantae > Streptophyta > Magnoliopsida > Saxifragales > Altingiaceae > Liquidambar > Liquidambar formosana. The sequence continues at coordinate 14,478,682 of CM077831.1, read as the reverse complement.
CAACAAGCAGAACTAACCAACAATTTAGTTTAGAGCATGAACCAAAACTTCAAAAGTTTGGTTCTTCTAGGAAGATTGATACTTTATCAAGTTCCCTTTACAATACCTTATATTTACTACAAAATAATTATATTTCTTTGTCTTTGACTTTTCAAGACTTGCTTTCCTCTATGCTTCCATTTTAAATCACATCTAGCTTCTCAAGCTATTCTATGTGATTAATCATTTTTCAAAAGAATGATTATTAATAAACAACTTTTATTACATCCTAGTCCAGAAGAAGTCCTTTAGAACTACTATACTTTATAGTATTATTTTACTCACTATACAACCTTTGTATATGGTGTAGGACATCAAAGGCACTTGCATTGACTAATTTTGCTTCTGAAGCTCATTAGTCATCAATACTATCATATAGCATGGCAACAAGATGCCAATTGCGCATAGTGTCTTTTTCTTTTTAGGATGTTTTATGGAGGGCCTTTAATAAAAGGCCTAATAGCATATAAGCAATCTTTTGAAGTTGAGAACAATTCTCAATTTCCTAAGTCAATCAAAGAAATCGGGTTTAGTCAAACTATCAATATCCTATATATTAGGAAATAGGGGTTTTGAGGTGAGTAATTAGGTAATCTACATAAACAGAGAATTAGATTTCATTTTTATCCATAATGATTGGGTCTTTAATCATATGGTACCTCCCACTATTTTATCAAATTCCATACACCCTCTAATGGAATTCGGGAATCTCATTCCTAATGGGGATTGGGGTCCCACTGTGACCTAGAAGCCTCACATGTTAGTTTCTTGGCTTCTAACCCACAATAAGAAGACAACTCTTTGTCTATTGCTTCATAAGCAAGTGCCAATCGTTTTGCCTCTAGGGAACATACACCTCACATGTTAGTTTCTTGGAATACTTCCCTAGTTAAGTTAAACCCATCATTCACACAGGTATGTTTCGCCAAATATATACCTCACATGTTAGTTTCTTGGTATATACCAGTTTAGGCACCCCATGATATCTCATATGTGATAGTTTCAAGTAATGTCTTTAACATGGGTAGCTCCTACATGTCTGCAGCCAGGTACCCACATTAAGGGACGTTAGATGATCCTATAATGATGGAAGGCAATGAAGAATTCATTCCCCGATGACTTCTCCATTTTCAACTTAATATTAAATAAGAGGGGTTTTAAAGGGTCTCATCAAATTAACATGCATCCTATGTATCAAAATTTAAACATATAAATTATGCTATTTATAATCATACATCTCATGCTATTATAAATCATACATCGCATGCTATTATATATCAACATATATAAAGTACCATATTTTGATATTAGTCCCTAAGTGAATAGGTAACATATACCAAACTATGGTATTGGAGCTAATACAATTATCTCATAAATTAAAGCTCCCACTATGATGATTATGGACTTTAAGAAGATTCAATCCAAGCCAATAGATTGAATCCAAGGTCTATTGTAGGTGTAGGTGATCGTAAAACATTCGTAACATGCATGCTTTCTTAAAAAACTTCTCTAAGCTTTCAAGTCCTTCAATCTGCTCCCTTGGCTTGATGGTCTCCACCATTGGCTTGTTGGGCTCCATCATACTCCTTTGGGTCCACCATGCTCCTTAGTGCGCTCTCGATTACATAACATTTACATAATATATAGAAAGGGATACATAAGGGGAATGTGGGGTACATAAGAGAATGATAGAGAGAGAGGGAAGGTGGCATGCAAGCCCCAAATAATAAATTACATCACCATAATAAAATTACAACTCTTGAAAAATTATTACAACCCATTCATAAGACGGCCAATCACAATTGGTTTAAGGGGTATAGTCCATAATCATCATCCAAACACATACATACAATCTCATTGCATAATGTAAAGAAAAACTGTAAGCATTAAGACATATGGGCATTATGGTAATTCTCTTGAATGATTTACATTAATCTCATTAATGCATCCTAATCTTATTAGGTTTAAACAAAAATATCCAGAATTAAATAAAGTCTTAACATTTAAGACATTTAGTTTCAATTAATCAAATTAATAGAAACATATAAAGTTTCCTAAAATAACTCTAATATCCAATATTAGGGTTTCCTTATTTAAACAAAACAATTTCATTTAATTAAGAATTTCCAGATTTTAATTTAATCCCCAATTGTATTTTAAACCATTTAAAACATTATAAAATTAATCAATATTAATTAAATAATGAAAATGGGAATTAAATAAAATCTATTAAATGATGAATTAGTGCATTAGGGTTTCCTAAAACCCTAAACCCTAAATGCATAACCCTAAACCCTAAATGCAAGCCCTAATCATTAAATGCCTTATGATTGGTCATGTAATGACCAATCATTAAAACCCTAGGTTCATACGGTATTTAATAAAAGGGATTAGGGTTTAATTAATGCCAAATAGGGTATTTATTACCCTTAATTAATTGCACTAATTAGGGTTATCAAAAACCCTAACCCTAGACATCATTAATGGTATTAATTATGCCCTAACAATTAATAACCATGATTGGTCATTTAATGACCAATCATTAACTCTTAATTAAGGTAATTAATATTCCAATTAGGGTTTTAATTAATGCCATAATGAAATTAGGGTTTCATCATTAACTCAAAATTAGGGTTTCATCCTTAACTCTATGCAGCCGTCACTACCAGGGGGCTGCCTGAGCTTGGCTAGGCTGCCATGGCCACCAACGACTGTGGGAGGCCATGGCCAGTCATGGGAGAACATCCTAGGGGTGTGGGACAAGCCTCTGGACATGTGAGAAGTGGTGGAAGTGGCTGCCATCATCAAGAACAATCAGGGTTTCCAAAACCCATTGCTGGAGCCATTGTTGCAGACCTTGAAGGTCACAATAGCTTCTAAATCCTTATCAATTCGACTCCTCCATTGAAACCAGCTTTTGTATCATGTCCCTACATGAAATACTAAGCTAATAGAAGAGGTTTGGATGATCAAATCATCACCAATTGTTCTAAACAATTAAAACAACAGTAGGCTGCCCAGAAATTTACAGCATACTGTCCATTGTCAGAAATTGATTTAAAACCCAGCAAGATGAATGAATTAGGCTACCAAACAAATTTTCCCAGTATCCTACATGTCTTAGGAAACTAATGCAATTGGTTTCATGCAATTTGGAGTTCCCTAACTCAAGTTCTAATCAAAACTCCATTGATGACTTTTCTGCAGAGAAAATCTGCTATGCTGTTCATGAAAAATTTTCAAACTTTTTGAATCTTTTTCCATCAAAACCTTTTTGAAACTTAAAGAAAATCATATACACATGATATATAATGATCCTACAATGATCTTCCATCATAAATACAGCAGCTTTAATTAGAATTAATTGCAAGAACCTTAGGGTTCTAAAACCCAGATTCAGCCTCCATGGTGTTCTTCTCCTTCTTCCTTCTGTTCTAGCATCTTAATCCAATTATGATGCATCTAAATGCTTGGGAACCTTTCCCTACCATGTCTAGAACATAACCCGAGTGGTGGCAACCATTGCCATGCCTTTGATCTCCATCAATAACTCAAAGTTGTGGCTATTGCATCATTCCCGAGCAAAACTGTCTTTCCAGACAGCCTGTAGTAAAAAATTCATAACTTTCACTACAGAACTCGGATTGACGCACCGTTTGTTGGGTTGGAAAGCTTATTCGAAGAGCTTTCTAACCATATATGGCTCGAAAATTTTGGAGAAGAACTCTGAATTCGGCATGCAAAACAAGATGACGGTTTTTCATGGCTACCATGAAAACTGTTCATAACAGTTTTATAAAACCCTAGTTTCCTTATTCTTCTTCTCCAAACTCAAACCCTATGCAACCTATTGCATCCATGGCTACACTTAACCATCAATTAGAAGAGGAGTAGAAGAGAATTGACCTAGGGTTCCAAACCCTAGGTTCAGCCATGGAGGAAAACCAATTATGCAGAAAAATTTTCCAGATTTTTGAATCATTCAACTACACCATAATTACCAGCCCATATGTATTTTGTATTATGCATAATCATGGCTCTGATACCACTGTTGGAAATCGAACAAGAGGGAAAAATACAAAGGCGGAATATAAAAATTTTTCCTACGATTCCCAATCCCATGAATCTAACTATGCATAACACAAAATCAAACCCTAACTACGAAGAGGGTTAGAACACTTACAGTTTTAATGGTCTTCTCCATTTTGCTCCAAGCTTCGACTCCGGACAGCGGTGAATGAGCAGCCCAAGTGTGCTGCCTCCAACGGTATCCACACCTAGCTAGAGCTTCAAGTCCTTTCTTTCTTCTTCCTTGTTGTTGCTAGAGGTGGAGAAGAGAGAGAGAGAGAAGAGAGCCTCCAAGGGGCTGGACGGCTAGGGTTTATTGTGCAAGCCTATTATGCCATGTCACACATAAGTGTGACTTATATAGGCAGCCCACTAAAGGGGGCTGGCCATGGGGAAGAAACCCTAATAGGGTTATGTGTAATTACACTTAATTGCACATTAACCCCTATTATTTGTATCAAATACAAATAGGCCTATAAAGAACTATTCTTTATTCACTAAAACCCTTTCTCTCATAGACTTTAAAGCCCTTCTTGCATGATCAGTGTGTGACCCATTGGGTTCACATCATTAAGTAGTAGGAATAGCACGAGGTGTGCACAATGGAACTCTTTCCATTTAGGGTCTAATTGGAACTCCTTCCAATTCCCTAATTGATTATAACTCACTTATATCAATTAGGGCTTCTACTAACCATGAGTAACACCTAGCATATGGCTCATGGTGTGGTCCTTAATGAGGTGAATAGTCATTTACAAAGAACCCTTCTGTTATAGTTTATAGGTTACAATTGCATCCTTCCTTCAACACAATGTCTCTAATTGAACTAATAGGACATGGAAGTTTGTCAAGTCCCTAGTTCAATTACTTTATACTCATTCATAGATATCAACTCATTAATGAACTCATGGAAACTCTTTTCCACATTCATCCTACCATGGCCATGGATTTTATGAGTTATATTATGAATGCTATATGAGACATTCTCTCTCTTTTTCCTGAGAGTGATGGATCCCTTATTGATCACTCACATGCCTTCATACACATAGCAGTAGGGCCAATGAACACCTTTGCAGACCCCTGAATAGGATCTGCACTTAGTGTTATCAAACTTCTAAAGCTACATGCATAAGACAACTATGGTGTCTCAGGTCTAAGGATTACTTGTACCACTATAACAATGAGAAACTGATTGACAGGCAGGATAAAACTCCATTCAGTTTATCTCATATCTTTGGTCACATTCAGTGTACCTATTCTTGCAATAGGCACCCACTTGTTGGTTGTAGTGTCTCCACACAAATAGCTTGAGACTAGCTATCTTCCTATAGAGTCAACCTAACAAGTGCTAGTCCTATGGTTCATTACTGTCCATCATAGTGAACCTTCAACTAGGAATGCTTTAGGAGTTTAGTACAGAGATATATCTATAGTCTCAAAATTACAACTCTTTGTAATTCCATATTCTCAACTCTAACTCCATGGACATATTATGTAAATATAAATGATGCATATAAACATAATAGAATAAGCCCTTTTATTAAATCAATAATAAATGTGACATACATAAATGAAATCAAATGATTGTTCCTAATCCCTAAACAATCATCTCTATGATTGGCTCTAGGGCATAATCCTAACAGAAGCTACCAACAACATTGCGGAGTATGAGGCCTGCATCCTAGCGTTGGAAGCCGCATTAGAGTTGGGAATAAAAGAACTCGAGGTGTTCGGGGATTCAGCATTGATTATCTGTCAGATAAAAGGGGAGTAGAAAACTCGCGACGAGAAGCTATTGCCATATCACGCCTATTTGGAAGCATTGACCAAAGAGTTCGCAGAAATCGAGTTCAATTACTTGTTCAGAAACAAGAATCAATTCGCTGATGCCTTAGCAACTCTAGCTTCAATGGTGGAGATACCAGAAGGGGGAAATGTGAAGCCGCTCGTGATCGAATGCAGAGAGAAACCTGTTTATTGCTGTACCATTCGAGAAGGGGAGGTAATAGATAACCACCCTTGGTTTTATGACATAAGAAGGCTTATAGAAGAAAGGGTGTATCCAGAGGAAGCATCTCGTGTGGACAGGAGAACCCTGAGGAGACTGGCAAGCCATTATGTGGTATACAGAGGAAAACTGTATTGGAGGTCTTACGACGGAATCCACTTGCTGTGTGTCACGGAGGAAGAGGATAGAAAACTCATCGAAGAAATTCATGAAGGAGTGGGGGCTCCGCATATGAATGGATACATGCTGGCTAAGAAAATCATGAGGCTAGGGTATTACTGGTCTACAATGGAAAGGGATTGTTATGCCCATGTCAAGAAATGCCATAAGTGTCAGCTCTTCGCCAACGGACAACACTTGCCCTCCATGCCCTTAACAAGCATGTCAACTCCATGGCCGTTTGCAGTGTGAGGAATAGATATCATCGGACAAATTAAGCCGTAGGCATCCAACGGTCATGAGTACATCTTGGTAGCCATCGATTACTTCACCAAGTGGGTGGAAGCAGCTTCTTTCAAAGTTTTGAATGCTAAAAAGGTGGCGCAGTTCATACAGCTCAACATTATCTACCGATATGGGGTACCGCATGAGGTCATTTCAGATAATGGTCAGCATTTCCAGAAGGAAACTAAAGAACTCTTGCAGAAATATAAGATCATTCACCACTTGTCGTCCCCGTATCGCCCACAGAGTAACGGTACAGTGGAAGCTACCAACAAGAACATCAAGAAAATACTACAAAAGACGGCTGACACGTACACTGATTGGCATGAGAAACTACCATTGGCATTATGGGGGTACAGAACGTCAGTTAGATTGTCAACAGGGGCTACGCCATATGCTCTAGTGTATGGAATGGAGGCTGTTCTACCAGTCGAATTAGAAGTTCCTTTGTTAAGGGTTGCTGTGGAAAGTCAGCTGGCAGAGGTAGACTGGATCAGAGGTCGTTATGATGAGTTGGCATTACTAGATGAAAGGCGATTGAGGGCTCTCTACTATGTGCAAGGGTACCAGAGAAGAGTCGCGAGGGCATTCAACAAACATGTCAAAGACAGAGGCTTGAAGAAAGGGGATTTAGTGCTGAAAGAGATCCGAGCTCCAATTTTCGATCCGTGAGGAAAGTTCAAACCGAGTTGGGATGGACCGTATGTTATCAAGGAAATATTGCCAGCAGGGGCTGTTCGACTTATGGATTTGGATGGGATCGAGTTCGCTCGTCCTACCAATTTGGATCAATTAAAGAAGTATTATGTATAAGGCCTGCTAGGTTGAAAACCTGTAAGGGCGGCCTAGGCAAAAGTTAAGGCATTTGAACTACGAGGACCCGATTCCCCAAAAGAAAAAAAAAAGAAAAAAAAAAAGAGAAAAGAAAAAAAAGAAAAAGAAAACGGGGATACATAGGCAGCCCATGAAGTTACTTTGGGTGCGGTCCAAACAACACAATCACAAGAAAAATCTCAAAAGTAGATTATTATTGCCAATTCATTTGAAACTAATTGTTTGACATAACAATTTATTGGTGTTAAGTAAAAGAACTATTGACATGCCATAGATATTATATTCCTTGAGTCTTTAAGTCCTCTTGAGTTTCTTCAGAGTTGTCTTGTCTATCTTCTTTCTTCCTCTCTCGAGTCTTCTTTTCTTTCGTAAGTCGTGTGCTGGGAATCGAACAAGAGGGAAAAATACAAAAGCAGAATATAAAAATTTTTCCTACGATTCCCAATCCCATGAATCTAACTATGCATAACACAAAATCAAACCCTAACTACAAAGAGGGTTAAAACACTTACAGAATTTTTGTCTTCTCCTTTTTGCTCCAGGCTTTGATTCTGGACAGCGGTCAATGAGCAGCCCAAGTGTGCTGCCTCCAACGGTATCCACACCTAGCTAGAGCTTCAAGTCCTTTCCTCCTTTTCCTTGTTGCTAGTGTAGGAGAAGAGAGGAGATAGAGAGAGGGAGGCTGCAAATTCTGGCCAGCCCTTGGGGAGCCTCCAAAGTATGATGTCATCACATCATTGTGTGGCTTATATATCCACACTATAGGGCCAACCATGAAGGGGATTTCTAACCCTAAAAGGTTTTGTGTTATTACTCTTAATTACACAATAACCCCTCTAGTTTATATCAAATACAAACTAAGCCTTTAAGAACTTTTCTTTTATTCACTTATGCCCTTTCTCTCATAGACCTTAAAGCTCTTCTTGCATGATTAGTGTGTGACCCATTGGGTTCACATCATTAAGTAGTAGGAATAGCACGAGGTGTACACAATGGAACTCTTTCCATTTAGGGTCTAATTGGAACTCCTTCCAATTCCCTAATTGATTATAACTCACTTATATCAATTAGGGCTTCTACTAACCATGAGTAACACCTAGCATATGGCTCATGGTGTGGTCCTTAATGAGGTGAATAGTCATTTACAAAGAACCCTTCTGTTATAGTTTATAGGTTAGAATTGCATCCTTCCTTCAACACAATGTCTCCAATTAAACTAATAGGACATGGAAGTCTGTCAAGTCCCTAGTTCAATTACTTAATAATCATTCATAGATATCAACTCATTGATGAACTCATGAAACTCTTTTCATATTCATCCTACCATGGCCATGGATTTAATGAGTTATATTATGAATGCTATATGAGACATTCTCTCTCTTTTTCCTGAGAGTGATGGATCCCTTGTTGATCACTCACATGCCTTCATACACATAGCAGAAGGGCCAATGAACACCTTTGCAAACCCCTGAATAGGATTTGCACTTAGTGTTATCAAACTTCTAAAGCTACATGCATAAGACAACTATGGTGTCTTAGGTCTAAGGATTACTTGTACCACTATAACAATGAGAAACTGATTGATAGGCAGGATAAAACTCCATTCAGTTTATCTCATATCTTTGGTCACATTCAGTGTACCTATTCTCGTAATAGGCACCCACTTGTTGGTTGTAGTGTCTCCACACAAATAGCTTGAGACTAGCTATCCTCCTGTAGAGTCAACCTAACAAGTGCTAGTCCTATGGTTTATTATTGTCCATCATAGTAAACCTTCAACTAGGAATGCTTTAGGAGTTTAGTACAGAGATATATCTACAGTCTCAAAATTACAACTCTTTGTAATTCCATATTCTCAACTCTAACTCCATGGACATATTATGTAAATATAAATGATGCATATAAACATAATAGAATAAGCCCTTTTATTAAATCAATAATAAATGTGACATACATAAATGAAATCAAATGATTGTTCCTAATCCCTAAACAATCATCTCTATGATTGGCTCTAGGGCATAATCCTAACATCGTGGTCGTGGGATGCCTCTACTACCACAAGAATGTCTTCTCTGTAAAACCCAAGTCTCGTGTCCTTGATAAGGTCATAATTTCTTTCTCGACGAGAAGTTTCCCTTTCGCCCAAAGCATCCTTCAACCATTGCTTATATTCTTTACTCATCTCGAAAGGTCCTTCAGTGTTGGCAATCCGAGTCAATTACAGGTCTGTAGGCCAGCGAGTCCTCGCCCACTTGATTATGGTAAGATCGACAGGTTCCACAGAGCAACAAGGTCCTGTTAAGGACGGTATGGTTTGCATAGCGCCCATCTGGCGAAGAATTCTCGAAGTCCAATAGAAGGAAGTTGATCTCAGTCCTATGAGTTTGACAAAAGCACACCCCGAAGTTCGAAAAAGTACCTGCTCTTTACATCCCCATATGAAAACATACCATTTGATGTTCCGCTACGACAGTGTTTGGAAATAACCCAAACATTCTCTTAAAGAGAATGCCCAGGGAGTTTAACTCGGCGCAAACAGAAGTGCTGGGGTTTGTATGGATTGATAGTGGTGGGTGATAGAAAATTCAATCGCTCGAGCAGCCACATTTGCAATAAAAAGGGGCTACCTCCTAAAGGCGCTTTAGGGTTGCCATGAACCTTATCTAAACCATTCAAGGTTTCAGCTAATACCAAGGGAATGATGTTATGCCGCTTGAGAAGAAGCGCAATCAACTCACATATTTGCATAGGGGCTTGAAGAGTGCCGGTGGAGAAAAGGAAGCGACCAATTAAGCAAAAAGCGAGTGCATGCTGAATTTGAGGGGTGAAAGTCAAAGTACCTTCGCTATCGTGAGCCAAGAATGAGGTTGCTAACTTCATTAAGTCCACTATATGATCTTTGACAAAGATCGTTACATCCCTCTGAGGAATGCTAAGAAAGTCGGAGAAGGAAGCAAGGTAATCCGAGCGAGGTGTAGGAAGGATGAATGGCCCTGCGGGTGAAACTCCAAATAAAGCACAAAATTCCTCCATGGTTGGGCATAATTCTTCATAATTGAATCGAAAGACATGGAGTTGAGGATCCTAGAAGTATGTAGCCGTAGTGAGAAGAGTCGTCTCGAGCTTCATGTGCCTTATAGAGAGCAATGGTTCCAAGCCGAAGCGCTTAAACTCAGTTTTGTCTTTGGCAGCCATGACTGCCAAAAACCCTCTTAAGAGCCCATCCAAGGCTTCCATAATTATTGTCAATGAAAGTAGGTGAGTTAGAAGGCTCCCCTCATGTGTTTTTATAGGGAAAGGGTCACAAATTCGAGTCCTAAAGGGAGAAGAACCATCAAAATAGCAAAATTCCTGAAAAATCGCGAAAAAGCGCGTCGACCTCGGGTAACCGTCCGGGGCTGGACGGTCAGCCATCTAGGCCCAGATAGCTAACTGTCCGGGGCCAGACGGTCACCCGAGGCCTCCACCTTGTTTTGCCTTGTTTCGCCTGGTTTTGCCTATTTTCGCGTTCGGATGGCCTCTTTAGGCCATTTTCACTCCTATGAGCTCACATTGACTCAAATTTTCATAAGAAGGGCATCACAACATCATCATGATAGATTCAAACAAGCACAACAAGTATCCATAATAAGGGTTAAGAAAGTTGGTTTAAGGTTGCAAATACAAAACACAAGCATGAAATGCAAAGAGATAGCCATTGTCTCATTGTTTCTACAAGCCCAACAAGAAAGTAAATGAACTCAACGGCTCCTAGAGCTTCTTTTGCGGCTCGGCCCAGCTCCGTCACGACCCCCACGAGGTGCTCTAGGAGGGCACATTACTGGTGGCGGCTGCATAGACAAAATCCATTGCAAAGAAGTCAAATATGAGAATAGGGTTGGTTGAAAACCACATATGGGAACTTTAAATGGGTTGAACACTTACCATGACATCTAGACGAGCTTCCGCCATGGATTTGGCTAAGCTCATCCTCACAAGATCACGCCTCAAGCCCTCACTAAGGTCAATGAACTCTTGGGCATATATCGCAGGTACCTAAGATAATCAATAAGGTTAAATTGAAGGTAATGTTCAAAGAAAGAAAGAAAAAAATACCCATAAAGAGAACTCACCTGTTCTCGATTTAGGTCAATCCTAGGAGATTCATCAAATGCAGGATGAGTGATGGCGGTCTTAACAAAGTCTGACCCACAGCACAGATCGATATACCAATTAGGTTGAGGCAAAGGTAGTGACCTATCCCCCTCCATCTCATCATCTTCAGAGCCAGAAACCACTCCTGAGCCCACTGTTGAGCTATGCCTTCGTGCTCGTCGACCCTGCAAGTGTTCACCTATTAAATAGAGTCTCTATCAAAAAAGGCTAGGAGAGCGTCAAAGACTTACCCCCTGAGGAGGGAGGCCTGTCACCCTGGGCCTCATCAGATATTGGAGGCAAAAAGTGTCATATGCAATGTCAGGAGAAGTGAACTCCTCCGCATCCCAGCCTCTCAGGGCATCCCACAACTCCTCCCCCTCCATGAAGTTAGCATGCCTCATGTTAAGTGGTGGAGGCATTGGAGCCATGGCTGCGTTCACATCACCCATGACTTGTCGTAAGACACGCTCCCCTAGGTACCAGTACCTACCCACGGGGCCTTCCAAGAGCACCCTCTTGCCAGTCAGCATCAAGCTAGGAATGCATCGTTTGGGTAGCATTGGTACCCATATCTTCCATGGATTCCATTCAATCTGTCCAAAAATCCAAAATGAGAAATTGGAAGTAAAAAAGAAAAAGAAAAGAATAGGGAGAGTATTTCACCATATCAGCAGTAAGGCTTGCTAGGTTAGCTCTAGCATAGGCATAATCATGACGATTCGCCGCCTGGATGGACACATAAGTGGGGGAGTAATTCTTGAGGGTAGGCCATTCAATGGTTTCCTCAGCGAGGGATAGGCGACATAGGTTGAGGTACTCATAGCACCAAACCTGTCAAGATTTGAGAAAAAAGTCAAAAAAGAAAGGAAAATATAAGAAAGAGTGAAAAGAAATAAAAGGGAAGTAGCATTACCTCCCAAACAAAGGGCATCCCGCCGAAGTCCTTGGTCACACCGCGTGACATGTCACACATTGTGCGATACATGGTGGCTAGAGCAGCTCCTCCCCAATTGAATTTCCTAATCTTGCCAACATCCTCCATGCTTGCAAGAAGACCCAAAGGGGCTAGGTTGCCCGTCCCGGCAAAGAATGTGCATGAGATCATGTACAGAAGGAATGCCCTTGTAATACAATCGGGGCTCGCACCCTCGCTCTCCCTTTGTTTGCCAAACTTGTTGAAAAGCCAAGTGCGGCGCACTGCTTTCTTGATTACCTCAACTTCCATCCCAAGGTAAGCTAGGAGATAATCCTCATCCGTGGATGCCTCTTCATAGAACTCCAAGCTTTTGCCCTTAATGCTCAAGCCCGTGATCATGGTGAAGTCCTTGGGAGTTAAAGTCATCTCCCCAAAGCCAAAATGGAATGTATTGGTGGTGTCCCACCATAGTTCAGACAAGGCTAGCAAGGCTTGCCTATCACATTGATCGTACCATAAAGAGTCTAGGAATGGACCAAAACCGGCCTTTTCGACATGGCCCTTGGCAATAGGTTGGAAGTTTTCCATGTTCCGCCACCATTCAATGAGTCCTTCGATGGAAGACCTAGTGCGCATGTCCTGAAAGTTGGGCTATAGCTGTTGAAAATACCTTGAGAGTTAGTTGAAAGAACATGGAACTAATAAGCTTACACTAGCAATTGATTTCAAATTGTCTTCTAAAAATGTCAAAAAAGTTGTTTTTATTCATGAAATGAATTGCTAATGAATGTTTATGAGTTTACTTGTTCATATGCCTTAATTTGGCAAGGATTGAACACTTTTTTATCACTTGGGCATTTTATCGAACACTTGGTGGGTGACACCTCCTAAGCCTTGAAACAAAAGAATTTTGTATGGTCAATCCTTGCTAAATCGTAGCATATTACTCACTTGAGTGTCTACTTGTTGATATACATTGATTTGGTAAAGATTGAACATCTTTATTTCACTTGGGCATTTTATCGAACACTTGGTGGGTGCCATTTTTCAAGCTTTCAAATGAAAAGAATTTGTGTGTTCAATCCTTGCCAAATCAAGGGATATCACTCAACAACCCAAGGGGTATTCAAAAGAAGTAAATGGTAATGCAATTTCACCAAAAGAATAGAAAGATTCAAGAGAAAAATGCTAAGTTGGGTAAACTTACCTCTTGTTGGGAATGGAGGAATGAGAGATGCTTGTCGGGTTCAAGCAACACCCTATCTTGTGGAGTATCGTAGAGTGGTGCCTTGTACTTGCTTTTGATCCCATAGAATGGATACTTGGTGCTTGAGTCCTTACTTGATGACATCCTTGATGATGGAGTTGGGTTTGTGAAAAATGGGTTTGATTTGGTTTGATTTCACAAGATGATGTGAATTGGTTGTTTTTATTGTTAAATGGGCTTGATTTGTTGTTGTTTGATGTGCATTTGATGTTTGGATTGGATGTTTTTGAAATGGGAATGAGAGAATGAGAGATGGAGAGGATGGAATGAGAGTTTAGAGAGAGAAACTCTCTAATTTTTGGGTTGGGAGAATGTGAGAATGGGTGTGCAAACATGGGTTTAAAAACCCAGAATTTTTTTCAATGGAGGGCTCGGGTAACTGTCCCCCCTTGGACGGTCAGCCGTCTTGCCCTAGACGGTTGACCATCTGAGGGCAGACGGTCACCCTAGCCCGCTTTGCCCGTTTACCCCGTCTCGCGCGCTTGCAACCTCTAAACTTCTCCAAAAGGACTTTTTGTGCAATCCTTGAATTATGGGACGAATATATCCCTCAAGTTTATCAAGTTTCAATGAAATTTTTGAATCTTGGGTGATTGTATTTGCCCGCATAACGAGGAATTGTCATGGCTATGATAAGTAGCTTTCTCATGAAATGAGCTTGGTGTCGAATAGATTGACTTTCAAGTCTTGGAATTCAATTCTCTATGTGATGATGGTGATATCATATCATGTGATAAAGATAATTTCACATGAAATGACTTGCTAATCATGTGATAAAAATAACTTCACATGAAATGACGATTCATGAGTTATGCTAGTTACGAAGTAACTTGCTATCTTTGTGAAAATGGCATGAAATGCACTTTGTTTTTTAATCAATTGACCTTCAAATCAATGTTATATCATGTGATAAAGATAATTTCACATGAAATGACATGAAATAAGCTTGATTTTCAATCAATTAACTTTCAAAATCAATGTCATTTCATGTGATAAAGATAACTTCACATGAAATGATAAGAAATGAACTTGATTTTGAGTTGAATGATTCTCAATTCAATGTCACTTCATGTGATAAAGACAACTTCACATGAAATGATAAGAAATGAACTTGATTTTGAGTTGAATGACCCTCAATTCAATGTCATTTCATGTGATAAAGACAACTTCACATGAAATGATAAGAAATGAACTTGATTTTGAGTTAAATGACTTTCAATTCAATATCATTCCATGTGATAAAGATAATTTCACATGAAATGTGTGAACCTTGGAAAACGGCCCACAAGGATTTGACGGAAAAAGAAAAGATTTGGTATATATGGGATGGGTGAAAGACAACAAACAAAAAGGAGTCGCCACCTCATTTTTTAGGGAAAAGAGGAAAACCACAAAAATGTTTTATTTTCAAAACCACATGACTCCATTAAAGGAAAAGCAAAGTCTTTGAAACCAGAAAATTGGATTCGGGGGCTAAATTACGACGTGGGAAGGTTCTGGGCAAAAGTCCATAGGCACCCACATCGCCCGAGTTGGTCTCTTAATTTAATTGGGCTAACTTAAGATCTTTTTCACTCAAATATCATCATATATCATCACAATGCAGCATGCATATCATATATCCCATCTAATCATTTCATGCACAATCACTCAAATAAAACAAAACAAAGAGAAAAGAAAAGAAAAGAAAAAGCCTAGGATACTTGGATCCTAGAATGGACTTAAGCCTCACGAAGAGTGCTTACGTACCATGCAGCGAAATACATGGATCAAAGTCCACGTAGTTCGAAAAGAATAAGGTTACAACCTAATACAAACCTATGGTAAAAACCCTAGGTTTCCTCATTTGAAAATGTATCGATTTAATCCAAAATTGAAAACTTCCACAAGAGGAAAACTTTGATACAAACCAGAATTTTAGCAATAAAGGAAACCTTTGATAAACACCATATGTTTGTATTAAGAAGTAACCCTAGGAGGGAGAAGAGAAAAGAAAGAAAAAGAAAGGTGAATTGGGGCACCTTCAAACCCTACTTACCTGAGCACAAAAGCTCCAATCATTAGCCATTTCAGACCATAGCAGCCCTATTTGCAATAGGACAAGCTTTGTACCTATTTGCACCCTTACAAGTGCACAAAATCATGCAAAGAAAGCAATATGCAAATTTGGATAGAACCTTCACAAGGCCTAAAATCATCCATTTATCATGCAAACAACAAGAATAATGAATAACTAAGGACTCTAACTCAATCCTACATGCAATGACCTAACTAACATGCATAAAGACCTACCAAAGACACACTACCAAGCATGGGAGACTCCAATAACATCAATAAACATGATAACAAAGCATATTCTAACCAAAAAGATGTCATTTTATGTAAAACATGAAAATAGGCCTCCCTACGGCGAGCTTTCTTAAGCGAAACTATCCTAAGATAATTTCACGTAAAAAGTTGTTATGGGGAGGTGCAATCAGCATATCCTACGTAAAATATATACCCTAGAACACAATAGAAGAGATTTCATGCTTAAACACATCACAGAAGACTCTCATGCAAAACCTCACTCAATGAAAAGGATAATTATCCTTAGAAAAAGATAATATCTCCAAAAAACCTATAAAACATACTACATGAATGCAAATCTAGCATGATTCAACTATATGCAGCATATATAGAATGACTATGATGAGCAACAACTCAAAAAGCTAAGCTAAGCATGCTGTATAAGACCTACGCGATTTCGGGGTTATCGAAACCCTAATCTCACAACTATGCATAAAACCCTATGAAACAACTCTAAGACATGCTCAAATTACCATGAATATCATTCATATCATATATATTAACTAACAGGAGCATCAATTCATGATAACAATCACAGCAACCTAGACATGTGAACTATGCATGATTTAAGAGGATAAAAAGAGTAATACTTTCAAATCCTTAGTAAACCAAGGATTATCAAGCATATAAAGCCATAAACTATCTCAAAACCATTCATATAACATCACACAAGCATTGAATTCAATCCACAAGAAGAGCAACTTCATGCACCATAACTATCTTAGAAGAAGAAGAAGAAGAAAGAGAAGAAGGAGAAGCAGAAAATTCATGTTCAGCATTAAAAGGACAGGCTTACCTCTTGTAGCCTCTCCCTTGTCTTCAAACCTCTTGTTTCCTTGCTTGCTTGGGGTTGAAGAGCCTCCTCTTGAAGTCCTTTTAGCTCTCCAAACTCGTAGCTCCCTCTCTCTCTAAGTGTAAAGTGCAATTAACCTCCCCTATGTGCTGAATACCATGTCCTTTATATAGAGAACTGACCCCCTAAACCAATGGCTAAGATTAATTCATTAAACAATGATCCTAGGGCTATTAGAGACTCTCTTGGTGCTCAAACAACTCAATCCTACACACTCCTAAGCTCAGACAAGTTGTATTAGCGGAGGAAACCGTCAAAAGAAGGAGAGAAGAGTCAGAATTTGACTTGAGGTAGGAGTCTCTCGGGTGACCATCTAGGCCTGGACGGTTAGCCGTCTGGGCTTGGACAGCTGACCATCCAGCCCCGGACAGTTACCCGAGGGTCCTCTATATTTTCTCCGCTTTTGACTCCCACTTGCTGTAGAAGTCCTAAAATCTTCTAATTAAGTCCGATTTTGACGAAATAAAAGCCAAAACGACCGTGTTTCGAAGGAGAACACATTTTTAGGCATTTTAGGACAAAAATCCTCAACCATGGGTGCATGGTTAGGTTTTACAAAGGTGGTTAACCATGGTGCTTCACCGTCACTAAGCTAGGTTTGTACACAAGGTCGAACCGAATGCTTTCCCAATCGAAAATTGATCTTTCTAAACATGTGTAGGACATAAATAAAGCCCAATTGAAGTTAAATGAGAGAAAATTGATTGGGTCTTATGAGTCAATTTGAGCAAACCAAGAAAGGGTCTTTTAGCCAACCCGAACCATTACGAGCCGAATTGATCTTAAACCATTAATTCATGAAATTGAACCTATATATAGACTCTATATAACCATATGAACTTGATGGGATGACTCGGGATCCATTCTAAAGTCAAATGGAAAATATACGGCTTAAAAGACGATTATGCCCTTTAAGTCGCAAAAGTTCTTATTGACTATCGAAATAAACTCCAAATCACTTCAAAATTCATACACATGATATTCAATGCCATAGAAACTCAATGCAAAAGACTAGACTCAAAAAGGACTCGAAATCCTACATGAAATGATATGTCCTAGCTAAAGTGACAAAAATGGGGTGTGACAGAAGCCCCTCATTGGTGAACAAGTTTCACTTGCGAGTCAATGATCAAAGAACAACCCATTTTTGTTTGATGGATTAATCTCATTAATACCAACAAACTCAAATGGAACCATAAGGATAGACTTCGTCATATCCAAGCATGTGACGATTTCATCGAAGCAAAGAATTGAATGCATTTCCATGCATGCCAACTTCGTTGGTGCGTTCATACAAATGCCTTTACCTTGCACTAATTGCATTAGTGATATAACAACACATTTTTGTTTGATGGGTTAATCTCATTAATACCAACAAACTCAAATGGAATCATAAGGATAGACTTCGTCATATCCAAGCATGCGATGATTTCATCGAAGCAAAGAATTGAATGCATTTCTATGCATGCCAACTTCGTTGGTGCGCTCATGCAAATGCCTTTACCTTGCACTAATTACATTAGTGATATCCACATGGTCTTCTCATGATGCAAAGCTAGTTGCACTAGTGCATCACAAGGTATCCTACCAATTTCATTGGCATATCCAAAACGAGTTATTTCATAACTCATAAGTCATCATTTCATGTGAATTTGAATTGAATGTTCATTAATTCAAAACCAAGGGCATTTCATGCCAGTCTCACTGGGGATAACAAAGGTGGTGAGTTATTTCATAACTCATTACTCATCATTTCATGCGAAATTATCATTATCACATGATTTCATGCCACTTTCAGTGGAAACAACAAAGACAAGGAGTTATTTCATAACTCATGAATCATCATTTCATGTGAAATTATGCCACTTTCTGTGGAAACAACAAAGACAGGGAGCTATTTCATAACTCATGAATCATCATTTCATGTGAAATTGTCTTTATCACATGATATGAGACCCAATTGTAAGTCAATTGATTCAAAATCAAGCTCATTTCTTATCATTTCATGTGAAATTATCCTCATCACATGAAATAACAATGTACTGGGAGTCATTCAACTCAAAATCAAGTTCATTTTATGTGAAATTGTCTTTATCACATGAAATGAAAATGTATTGAGAGTCATTCAACTCAAAATCAAGTTCATTTCTTATCATTTCATGTGAAATTATCTTTATCACATGAAATGACATTGAATTGAGATTTAATTGATTGAAAATCAAGCTTATTTCATGTCATTTCATGTGAAATTATCTTTATCACATGATACAACATTGATTTTGAAAGTCAATTGATTGAAAAAAACAAAGTGCATTTCATGCCCTCTTCACGAAGATAGCAAGTTACTTCGTAACCAGCATAACTCATGAATCATCATTTCATGTGAAGTTATCTTTATCACATGATTAGCAAGTCATTTCATGTGAAATTATCTTTATCACATAATATGATATCACTATCATTTCCTAGAGAATTGAATTCCAAGACTTGCAAGTCAATCAATTCAACACCAAGCTCATTTCATGAGAAAGCCATTTATCATGGCTATTACAATTCCTCGTTATGCGGGTGAATACAATCACCCAAGATTCAAAAATTTCATTGAAACTTGATAAACTTGAGGGATATATTCATCCCATAACTCAAGGATTGCATAAAAAGTCAATTTGGAGAAGTTTAGAGGTCGCAAGCGCGCGAGACGGGGCAAACGGGCAAAGCGGGCTAGGGTGACCATCTGCCCTCAGATGGTCAACCGTCCAGGGCAAGACAGCTGACCGTCCAAGGGGGGACGGTTACCCAAGGCCCTCATGAAAAATTTGGGTTTTTAAAAACCCAACACTTGCATCCTTATTCCCACATTCTCCTAGCTCAAAAATTAGAGAGTTTCTCTCTTTAAACTCTCATCCTATCTTCTCCTTCTCTCATTCTCTCATTCCTACTTCAAAAACATTTAATCCAAACATCAAATGCACATCAAACAACAACAAATCAAGCCAATTTAACAATCAAAACAACCAATTCACATCATCTTGTGAAATCAAACCAAATCAAACCCATTTTTCACAAACCCAACTCCATCATCAAGGATGTCATCAAGCAAGGACTCAAGCACCAAGTATCCATTCTATGGGGTCAAAAGTAAGTACAAGGCACCACTCTACGATACTCCACAAGATAGGGTGTTGCTTGAACCCGACAGGCATCTCTCATTCCTTTATTCCCAACAAGAAGTAAGTTTACCCAACTTAACACTTTTCTTTTTGAATCTTTCGATTCTCTTGATGAAATTGCATTCCTTTCCACTTCTTTTGAATACTCCTTGGGTTGTTGAGTGATATCCCTTGATTTGGCAAGGATTGAACACAAAAATTCTTTTCATTTGAAAGCTTGAAAAATGGCACCCGCCAAGTGTTCGATAAAATTCCCAAGTGAAATAAAGATGTTCAATCTTCACCAAATCAATGTATATCAACAAGTAGACCTTCAAGTGAGTAATATGCTATGATTTAGCAAGGATTGATCATACAAAATTCTTTTGTTTCAAGGCTTGGGAGGTGTCACCCGCCAAGTGTTCAATAAAATGCCCAAGTGATAAAAAAGTGTTCAATCCTTGCCAAATTAAGGCACATGAACAAGTAAACTCATAAACATACATTAGCAATTCATTTCATGAATAAAAACAACTTTTTGACATCTTTTAGAAAACAATTTAAAACCAATTGCTAGTGTAGGTTTATTATTTCCATATTCTTTTAACTAACTCTCAAGGTATTTTCAATGGCTATAGTCCAACTTTCAGGACATGCGCACTAGGTCCTCCATCAAAGGGCTCATTGAATGGTGGCGGAACATGGAAAACTTCCCACCTATTGCCAAGGGCCATGTCGAAAAGGCCGGTTTCGGTCCATTCCTAGACTCTTTATGGAACGATCAATGTGATAGGCAAGCTTTGCTAGCCTTGTCTGAGCTATGGTGGTGTCACACCCCATTTTTGCACCACCTTACTAGGGCTCATCATTTCATGCATGTTTTTGTTTTGTTTTTGAGTCTAGTCACTTGCATTAGTTTTCTAGAGTCACAAGGACAATGGATATGAATTTTGGTTCAAATTGGAGTTGATCTTGAGGGATAATAAGAGCTTTTGTGACTTGAGGGGCATAATCGTCTTTTAAGTCCCAAACTTTTCATTTGACCTTGAAATGATCTCCAAATTGTCAATTGGAGTTCATATGGATGCATAAGAGGTATTTCTAGGTTCAATTTGGTAAGTCAATGGCTCGGGATTAAAATGGCTCGATGTAGTTCAAGTTGGTTAATTGACCCTTCCTTGGGTTAGCTCTAATTAACTCACAATTACCAACCAAATCTTTTCAAATTGACTTTCATTAGTCATCATTTTACCCTCAAAAGTGTTTCATGAAGTTCAATTTTGATATGGCCTGATGATGAGTTTAGTGTGGTTATTTACGGATTATCCTTGAAGAATTAGTGCGAATCACAGCATGAGATTTTTGGTTAAAATGAAAAGAAAATTATTTTATTAAATTAGCCATTTTTATCATGACACTAACACGTGTACGTATGTGATGAGTGTGTGTACGCACATACGATACATGTGCATGCGTGTTAGCGGTCAGTCTCCCAATTTTTATAAAAGACAATTTCCTTTTCCTATTCAGATTAGAAGTCTTTTATCATTATAAAATACCTTTTGATTATTCTCCAAAGAAACCTAGTCCAGGAAGGAAAGGGAAACTCCAGATTTCAGCTATAAATACTCTCTTAATGTCTTTAAACAAGGGGGAGGAGAAGAGGGTTTGGAGGGAGTGAAATTCGTCATAATTCAGCAGCAGATTTTCTGAAAACCAGCAGTCGTATTTTAATCATAACTTTTTCATCCGAAGTCAGAATTTGATGAAATTGGTCTTGGTAGAAAGATAATTTAATTCTCTACAACTTTGTATTTCACAAGCTTTGTCCAAATCCAACGTTTTCATACCCAAAAACGCGATTGAAGTTGCTGCTGCTGCAAAGTGACGAAAATCACTTTTCTTTTCTCTTGTTCTCTTTTTGTTTTCTATTTCTTTTCAAAGTTGAGTGAGTTTTGATCTCTTTGCTGTGATACCACTTTGACAAAGAGGAGGATTCGTGTTGGTTTGATTCACTCTAAAGACCTGAGGAGCCACGAACAATTACAAACACAAGGGGAGCCACTTTATGCATTAATACTTGAGTGTTTGAGAGAGAATAAGGTATTCTCCTTCTCTATTCAAGCTTAAACTAGGTTTTCATATGGGTTAGGCTTATTGCATGTTAAAGGTAACTTTTTTATCATGTATTAACACTTTAGCTAGTTAATATACATGGAATATCTATTTTTTATCTACTGTTTAGCATGCTTTAGGGCTGTCCTTTAGGTTTTTAATGCATAGTTATGATTCTTGTGCTCCTGTTTGTCCTTGTGCTAGGATTAGTGTCATTGCATGTTAGAGTTAGGATTTTCATCATGTTATATTGCTTTAGTTAGTTAATATGCATGATATAATTTCTGTTTAGTTTGGTTTTAGCATGATTAAAGTATGTCTTGTGAGTTTTTAAGCATATTTGTGAGTTTAGGGTTTTAGAGTTATTGTTTTGTGTTTGTTTTCATATAGCATGATAAAGTAGACTTTTTTATTTGGTTTTTCTTCGTGTTTGCTGTATATGTTTTTCATATGGAGTAAACATGATAGTTTTGCATGCATGTTAGTATGTTTTAGGGTTTTTATGCATGATATGGTTCTAGGAATATGTTAGGACTTATTATTGTTCGCTGTTTTTGCTATTGGCATGCTTAGTGGATGATTTTAGGTCATAATACTATTCTGTCCAGATTTGCATGTTAGTGTTTTTGCATGGTTTTGAGCACTTGTAAGGGTGCAAATAGGTGTGGTATTTGTCCTATGGCAAATAGGGCTGCTTATGTCTGAAATGGCTAATGTTTGGAGCAATTGCGCTCAGGTAAGTGGGTGTGAAGGTGCCCCAATTCACCTTTCTTCTTAACTCATTCTCTTCTCCCTATCTAGGGTTAATTTTTAATATGATCCTATGGTTTAATTAGAGGTTTCCTTAACCAACAAAATTCTGGTTTTTATTAAAGTTTCAATTTTGTGGATTTCTTTCCTAAAATCAAACTTTCTATCAATTCTCTTTTGATCAAATAAGGAAACCTAGGGTTTTTACCATAGGTTTGTATTAGGATTTAATCTTAGTTCTAATCGAACTACGTGGACTTTGATCCATGTATTTCGTTGCATGGTACGTAGGCGCTCTTCGTGAGGCTCAAGTCCGTTCTAGGATCCAAGCATCCTAGGTTTATTTTTGTTTTCTTTTCTTCTTTTTCTTTTTCTGTTTTTATGCGCTTATTATGCATGGATGGATGAATGAAATATATGATATGCATGCAATTCTTGTGATGATATACTTGCTGATTTTTGTATGGAAAGATCTTGATTTAGCCCAAATGAACTGAGAGACCGAAAGGGTGACATGGGTGCCTATAGGCTTTGCCTAGAACCTTCCCATGTCATAACTTAGCCTCCGAATCCCCGATTTCTTTGGTTTTCAAAAGATTGGTTTTTGCCTTTCCTTTTTTATGGAGTCATTCAAATTGTTTTCCTAAAACAAACTATTTTTAGGGTTTTCCTTGTTTCCTTTAAAAAATAAGGTGGTGACTCCTTTCCTTTTTCTTTTTCAAACCCATTTTTCTTTCAATCCCTTGTGGGCCCAATTTCCGGGGTTCACAGTTTGGCTACTCCACTGGGGATTTGTGGGCTAGACTCTATAAAGTTTAAATGGGCTAGGTTAATTTCTTATGTTTAATTAAAATCAATCACATTGCATCCGCTTGATTGTGTGCTTTCATTTATTGCATTGTGTGCGCAAACTCTTGCATGTTAGGATCGATGTCCCTCGATGTATCCTTGCCAACGATCGGCCTAGTCTCAACCTTGGTTTTCCTGATTCCATGTGTTGGGGCGAAAGCTATCAACCTCTCTTGCCTAGTACCCTTGGGCTTGCCCTTGCGTATATTAAATGAGTTAATCACGTACTGCTGGACCCACGCGGCGTTCCTGATGCCACATGTGGTTAGGTATAAGGATTGCTCAAGCAAGTGAAGGACCCTAGCCTACCCTTATCATTAGTCCATATAGACAGACTTGTAGGACACTACGGTCTCACCTTTATGCACCCACAATTGTTTGTAATGATGCTATGCCGTGTTTGTGGTGTGAGGCTTTATATCTTATGCCCTTAATATAGACCTTTAAACCCTAGCCTTCGTTAAGGCCATGGGTTAGGAGGAATAAATTAAGGAAATAGGATGTAAAGCTGTGTTTGTGATGTGCTAGTCCTAGGGGATTAATTAAACCTAATTGAAGGACTCTATGCCCTATTCTTTAAAACATACCCTTAATCCATGACCCCTGTAAAGGTAATTGGATAAAAGGAATGAATTAATTGAACATGGTGTAGAGACCGAATTCATTAAGGAAAATATGGAGGTTTAGGACAGATCCTTAGGCTAAAGGTTAAAACTTTTCTATCCATAGACGTGCTGGCTTGGATCCGCAATCCACAAGGGCGTCTAGTGAGTGTTGAGTCTACCCATCAGACAGACATGGCCGACGAAAGAACTAGTGAGGGGCACTTTGACCTTGAGGTTTGCCTGAAAGCCATCATGGCCAAGCTTGACCATACCGCCGAGACATCCGATACCGCATTGAAAATGGCTCAAGAGAACCAACAGAAGATGGCGGATCTTGAACAAAATGGCTCTAAGGCCCATTCCTCGGGTGTACCTCATGGGGCTGGCACCGAAGAGGGACCTCAATCCAATGAGAACACCAAGACAAGGGGGGAAAGTAGCTCGAAACCTGAGGTCACCAACCTAGAAGGGGAAGCCAAGGGGAAAGGTACTAGCAGTGATTCCGTGTTAGCTAGCAAGGTAGAAGCTTTGGAGAGAACCATAAAAGGGATTCGCAGGGCTGATGACATGGTCGATGTGCGGACTCTATCCCTGTTTCCAACGGCTCGTATTCCACTACAATTCAAGATGCCGGAGTTAGAAAAGTTCGATGGGACGGGTTGCCCTAAGACTCATTTGAAGATGTACGTGCGAGCTATGCACCCTCGAGGGGCTACTGACGAGCTTTTAGCTCAAATGTTCCATGAAACCTTGGCCACTTCTGCTTTGAAATGGTTCTTATCCTTGGATGAGAATAGAATCCGGACTTGGGAAGACATATGCAATGAGTTTTCAGAGCACTACAAGTATAACACAGAGGTGGACGTTACTCGAAGGGACCTAGAAACTACCAAGCAAGGGGCTCATGAAACTTTCTCCGCTTACATTACAAGGTGGAGACAAAAGGCGTCGAGAATGACGGATAGGCCGAATGAGGAGGACCAAATTCAGTTAGTGGTTAAGAACCTGCTGCCCGTGTATCACAAGCACCTATTTGCCCACTATTTCCCAAATTTCAAAGCTCTCATTGGGGCTGGCACGCAGGTTGAAGATGCTATCAATGATGGGACAATCAAGACTGAGGAAGTGAGGAGTCGCAAGACAAACTTTACTGGGAAGAACAATGCCGAGGTCAACACCATAACTCAACCAATCCAACCCTTTTCTCTCAATGATGTCAACCCACCTCGCCAATTCACTGACCTATTCATGCCACTCGAAAGAGTCCTTGAAAAGCTCATAAGTCGTGACCTATTGAAGCCACTCGACCCAAGACCTCCACCAAATCCCTTACCCAAGAGCTACAATGAGAATGAGTACTGCAAGTACCACCAATCCAAAGGCCATGCCACCAATCGCTGTATTCGCCTTCGCCACCAAGTCCAAGACCTCATTGACAAGCAAGTGATTTCACCACCAACCCGTCCAAATGTCACCCGTAATCCTCTCCCATCACACAACAACACACCCCCACCTAACACCATAAATGCCATTGGGGTTGAATCCTCTCGCCCTCGCCATCCCATAAGACAATACACTCCGCTCCCCATGACCTTAACCCGTCTCTTCACCATTTGCCGCAATAACAGCCTTATCATGCCACTTCCACCAAAGCCAAGGCCATCAACCCCTCACCAATATTGCCAATACCATCGTGCACCCGGCCATGACACCGAGGTTTGTTCTATACTAAAGAAGATCATCCAAGACCTCATTGACCAAAAGGTTTTGTTGTTGCCAAAGAAATCTATCCAACAAGAGCTGAAAGAAAGATATGAAGCAGGGGATCCTCAGGTTAGCCTATTAGGTGAAGCGTCGGGGAAATATGATTACTATGTGCCGTACTCAAGCCCAAGTCCGATATCAGATGAGCCGATAGTCCCTTCAGGTTGGGATGACTTGCCGACAGAGATGGAGAGCATCGACATGATAGAATGGGATGACTTGATGAATGACTCCGAGGAAGTCCATGACATATGCGCTAGCGATGATGAGCTGGATCATATAACCAGAGGGGGTCGCCATTTCAAGCCTCCCCACCTAGAATCTGAGAATCCGTTGGAAGATTTGGAAGGGCAGAGGCGTCCTAGCTTGCAAGAAGAAGAGGATGAAGTGCTTAGGCAGCTGAAGAAGACCAATGCCAACATTACTATTTGGGGCTTGCTCATGGCCTCGCATAAGCACAGACAGACCGTGTTGAAACTGTTGAATCAGATACAAGTGCCTGTTGACACATCCCCCGAGGGATTGGTACATTTGGTGAATCCAACTCCCAAGAACTCAACCATCGTGTTCACCAATGTAGACCTACCTAAAAGCGGGCCGAGCCATTCTCAAGCTCTCTATGTGACCGTTGACACTATGGGGAAGAGGGTTCCCACCGTTCTTATCGACAATGGGTCCGCACTGAATGTATGTCCTCTCCGAACTGCCACTGTTTTGGGTTTGGGACCCACTGATTTCACGCCATCTGGGCAGACCGTAAGAGCTTATGACAACACCCGCCGAGAAGTAATAGGGGTAGTTACTTTGCCTCTTATCATGGGACCCACTGAATTTAGGGTAGAATTCCAAGTGTTGGATGTGCCGTCATGTTTCAACTTGTTGTTGGGCCGACCTTGGATCCATCCTGCTGGGGCTGTGCCATCTTCACTCCATCAAAAGGTGAAGTTTCCTTATGAAGGAGCCATAGTAACACTTCAAGGGGACTATGAATTGAAACTCGCAGGTGTGCCTATATGTGAGATACAACCTGAATCAGCAGCGATACCGCTATCTGGGTTTGACTATGTCCAATGCATTGAAAAAGAGCTCGAAAAGGGTGAATTAATACCCTTGGACTTTTGCCCCCATGGCAACTTGCACGTCGGTGAAATAATGAGAAAGATGAGTTTCTTTCCAGGCATGGGGCTAGGGCGTCGCCAACAAGGGATCCCTACGTCTATTCAAAGCCGTGTCACCTCATACACCTTCGGGCTAGGATATGAGCCCTCTAGAAATGATCATGCGGAAATGCTGAAGAGGAACAAAGAGAAAGTAAGAGCCAAAGCCGAGGGAAGGGTGCCAGACCTGAAGATCTCGCTATATCGACCTACTTTGAATGGTTACTTCGTCAAAGAAGGGGATGATTTTCTATATTGCGGGTTTCCAGAGCCCACCTTTGACCAAGCTACCAAGATCCGAGTTCCGGGTTTTGAAATCTTCTTCACCGAATGGTATCCAATCACAGCTGAAATGGTGGATGATGATGCCATCAATGATGAGTTCTGGGAAAAGAAAGAGGAGGACTGGGCAGAGAACCTTGATGCAGGGGCTATGACTGAAATGTTCCAAGACATGATCCTCATCATGGAAGACTCGACCATTGAAGAACTCCAGGGTTCGTCCATTAGCCATGCTACCTTGCCACTCCTGAATTGGTACCTTGAATGTGGTGTCGTTGCGGAGATCCATGAAGAAGAAGACCTTGGCCTACCTGATAGCAGCTTGTAGGTGTCTTAGTTTAGTAATATTTCCCTAATTCAATAAGATGTATCTACTTTACTCACTTTGTGGAGTCATAGTATTGATACAGATTTGTTTGTTTTCCTTCTTTCTTTTGTGTGTCATTCCCATTATTCCTAGTCAATAAAGTGTGCTTTCTTTCTCTATATATGCAGTGTCTCTTTTCTCTCCTCTATGGATATTTATGGCATGGATATAGATCCTAGGAACGATGTCCCCCCGGAGCTCGTTGAGCAAAGGAAAAGGGGCGTCACCGAACCTAATATGGATGAATTGGAATCAATCAACTTAGGAACGAATGAATTGCCAAGAATAGTTAAAATTGGGAAAACCCTCTCCCCCGTTGAAAAAGAAAAGATGATCTCCCTCTTGAAAGCCAACATTATGGCTTTTGCATGGTCTTATGAAGACATGCCTGGCATCGACCCCGATATTGTGCAACACTATATCCCCACTAATTCCCTAAAGAAGCCGGTAAAGCAGAAACTCAAAAGATTAAAACCAGAATGGGCTCTAAAAGTAAAAGAAGAGGTAACTAAACAACTAGACGCGGGTTTCCTCCAAGTTGTGGAGTACCCCGAGTGGTTGTCGAATATAGTGCCTGTGCCTAAAAAAGATGGGAAAGTAAGGATGTGTGTCGATTTCTGAGATCTCAACGCCGCGAGCCCTAAAGATGACTTTCCTTTACCCCATATCGACGTGTTGGTGGATAGTACAGTGGGACATGCACTCCTCTCCTTCATGGACGGATTCTCCGGGTATAACCAAATAAAGATGGCGCCTCAAGACATGGAGAAAACAGCCTTTATCACGCAATGGGGAACGTACTGTTACAAGGTAATGCCTTTTGGCTTAAGAAACGCTGGGGCTACTTACCAAAGAGCAGCTACGACCTTATTGCATGATATGATCCATAAGGAAGTAGAGGTTTATGTCGATGATATGATCGTGAAGTCCGTGGATAGAGAAGGGCATTTCAAGGCACTAGAGAAATTCCTAGAGCGAGCAAAAAAGTACAACCTCCGTCTCAACCCACAGAAGTGCGCTTTTGGTGTCACTGCAGGCAAGTTATTGGGGTTTATGATCACTCAGAGAGGTATCGAAGTGGACCCAGGGAAGATAAAAGCTATTGTGGAGATGGAGCCGCCTAGCACTGAGAAGCAGATCCGGGGTTTTCTGGGAAGAGTTCAATACATAAGCCGATTCATTGCCAACTTGACCATGGTTTGCGAACCAATCTTCAAATTGCTTAAGAAAGGTGTGCCAAAAGTATGGAACGAAGAATGCCAAGAGGCCTTTGAGACCATTAAGAGATACTTGAGCAATCCTCCAATCTTAGTTCCCCCACGGCAAGGTGCGCCGCTTTTGTTATACTTAACGGTCACCGAAACCGCGACGGGAGCTTTGTTAGCTCAATATCTCGAAGGGTCTACAAAGGAGAATGCCATCTACTACCTAAGCAAGAAAATGACAGACTATGAAGTGAAGTACAATGCAATTGAAAAGGCTTGTGTGGCACTAGTATGGGCGACGCAGAAACTCCGGCACTACATGATGTCCTTCGAAGTGTTCTTAATAAGTCGCATGGACCCGTTGAAGTACCTGGTAGAAAGGCCAGTATTGTCATTCAGAACTGCTCGATGGTCAATTCTCCTCAATGAATTCGACATTAAGTATGTGAATCAGAAGTCTATCAAGGGAAGCGTCATCGCAGACTACCTAGCCAGCTGTCCGGTGTCATCATCCGCTCCGTTCAACGATCAATTCCCAGATGAGGACGTGCTAGAGATTGGTAGAAAAACTTGGAGAGTATACTTCGATGGGGCAGCCAATAAGAAAGGTTATGGGATAGGAGTCCTGCTAGTCTCACCCGAAGAGGCATTTACACCGTTAGCGGTCAAGTTGGGGTTCGAAGCCACCAACAACATTGCTGAGTATGAGGCCTGTATCCTAGCACTAGAAGCGGCACTTGAATTGGGGATCAAAGAATTAGAAGTGTTCGGGGACTCGGCGCTAATCATTTGTCAGATAAAAGGGGAGTGGAAAACTCGAGATGAGAAGCTCCTACCCTACCATGCCTACCTGGAAGCTCTAACCAAGGAGTTCTCAGAGATAGAATTTAACTACCTTTTAAGGAACAAGAACCAGTTCGCCGATGCCTTGGCGACCCTAGCATCCATGGTGGAGATACCTGAAGGGGGAAATGTGAAGCCATTGGTGATAGAATGCCGAGACAAGGCTGTGTACTGTTGTGCAATCCAAGGAGGAGAGGTAAATGATGGTCGTCCATGGTTCCATGACATAAAGAAGTTCATTGAAGAAAGGGAATACCCAGAAGGAGCATCTCGTATCGATAGAAAAACCCTAAGGCGGTTGGCGAGTCACTATGTACTTTGTGGAGGAAAGCTATATCGGAGATCATACGACGGGATCCACCTGCTGTGTGTCACCGAGGAGGAAGCCGAGCATCTGATTAAAGAAATCCATGAAGGGACAGGGGCTCCGCATATGAATGGCTATATGTTAGCTAAGAAAATCATGAGGTTAGGCTATTATTGGTCCACCAAGGAAAGAGACTGCCACGCACATGTCAAGAAGTGCCACAAATGCCAACTGTTCGCCAGTGGACAACATTTGCCTTCTATGCCTTTAACAAGTATGTCGTCACCTTGGCCATTCGCAGTATGGGGGATAGATATCATCGGACAGATCAAGCCAAAGGCGTCAAATGGGCATGAATACATCCTGGTTGCCATCGACTACTTCACTAAATGGGTGGAAGCAGCATCCTTCAAGACCTTGAATTCCAAGAAAGTAGCACAGTTCATACAGCACAGCATCATCAATCGATATGGGGTACCGCATGAAGTTATCTCAGACAATGGCCAGCACTTTCAGAAAGAAACCCATGAGCTCTTGCAAAAGTACGGCATAGCCCACCATCTGTCGTCACCATACCGTCCTCAGACTAATGGAGCGGTGGAAGCAGCTAACAAGAACATCAAGAAGATACTACAGAAGACTGCGGACTCACACACAGACTGGCATGAGAAGTTGCCATTGGCTCTATGGGGTTACAGAACATCAATAAGGTCGTCAACAGGGGCTACCCCTTATTCTCTAGTTTATGGAATAGAGGCCGTGTTGCCAGTTGAATTGGAAGTTCCTTCACTAAGAGTTGCCGTGGAGAGCCAGATAACAGAAGTGGACTGGGTTAAGAGCCGCTATGATGAGTTAGCTTTGCTGGATGAAAGGCGTTTAAGGGCGCTGTATCATGTTCAGGGGTATCAACGGAGAGTTGCCAGAGCATTCAACAAGCATGTCAAAGATCGAGGTCTAAAGAAAGGGGATGTAGTGCTGAAAGAAATCAGAGCTCCAGTGTTCGATCCGCGGGGAAAATTCAAGCCAAGTTGGGGTGGGCCATACATTATCAAAGAGATATTGCCAGCAGGGGCTGTTCGCCTCATGGATTTAGATGGAATTGAGTTCGCTCGTCCAACTAATTTGGATCAATTGAAGAAATATCATGTTTGAAGCCTGCTAGGTTGAAAACCCGTAAGGGCGGCCTAGGCAAAAGTTAAGGCATAAGAACTACGTAAGACCTGATTCTCCATTCAAAAACAAAAAAAAAAAAACAAAAAAAAAAACAAAAAAAAAAAGAAGAAAAAAAAAACCATGGAGATACGTAGGCAACCCATAAAGTTACCTTGGGTGCGGTCTAAATCAAACAAGAAAATCCCAAATTTGATTTATTATTGGCAATTTATTCAAAACTAAAATCGATTGACATAGCAATTCATTGGTATTAAGTAAAAGAACTATAAATATGCCATAAATATCCTATTCTATTGAGTCTTCAGTTTTTCTTGGGCTTCTTTGCAGCTCGCTCCTCAGCTTTCTTCTTCTCTCTTTCATGTCTTCTTTTCTTCCTCAAGTCATGTTCATAAGCTGCTGTCACTGCTTCCATAATATCTTCTCTGCAAGATCCAAGTTCATTGTTCTTGATAAGTCCAAAAATCCTTTCTCTTCGAGTAGTCTCTCTCTCACCTAAATTGCTTTTCAACCATTCCTTATACTCGGGGCTCATCATATACGGACCATCAGTATTCGTCACTTGAGTCAGTGTCAGCTTTCTAGGCTATCGGTCCTTCGCCCAAGTCACTACAGAAAGACCCGCGGGCACCACAGGATTCACCTTTCAAGGAAGTGGGTATGATTTGCATGGCGCCCATCTGACGCAGAACCCTTGAAGGCCAATAGAAGGAAGTAGACCTCAGTCCTATGAGTCTCACCATGGCGCATCCAGAAGTCCGCAGAAGCACCTGGTCACTGCAACCCCATATGAATACAAACCACTTGACACTCCTCCAAGAAAGGGTTTGGAAGTAACCTAGCCAATCTCTCAATGAAAATTGCCCAGGTAGTTCAATGCGGCGAAGGCAGTAATGCTGGGGCTTGTATGGTGTAATGGCAACTGGTGACAAGAAATTCAGTCTTTCAAGCAACCACATCTGCAGTAGAATGGGGCTACCTCCTAAAGGAACCTTTGGGTCCTCATGAGTTTTATCCAAACCATTCAGGGTTTCAGCTAGCACCATGGGAATCAAGTTATGGCCCTTGGCAAGGAGAGGAATCAAGTCACAGATTTGAATGGGAACATGTGGAGTACCAGTGGAAATAAGAAAACGACCAATGAGGCAAAAGGCAAGAGCATGCTTAATAGGAAAGGTAAAATTCAGAATACCTTTACTATCATAAGCTAAAAAAGAGGTTGCCAATTTCATCAAGTCTACCATATGGTCCTTTACAAACGTAGAGGCATATTGTGGGTGAATCCCAAGTAGATTGGAGAAAGAAGTAAGAAAGCTTGGGCGAGGAGTAGGGAGAATGAAAGGACCTACCGTTGAAACTCCATACAATGCACAGAATTCCTCCATGGTTGGGCACAGTTCTTCATAGTTGAAGCGGAACACATGAACTTGAGGATCCCAAAAATATGTAGCAGCAGTCAAGAGGTTCGTTTCAAGCCTCACACGCCTCAAGGAGAGCAATGGATCCAAGCCAAAGCACTTGAACTCAGATTTTGCTTCAGCACTCATAACTCTCAAAAACCCTCCTAAAAATTTGTCTAGAGCCTCCATAATTTCTAATGAATGAATACAAGTAGGTTTAGGAACCTCTTGGATGTGTTTTTATAGGGAAAAGGTCACAAATCCAAGTTCAAATAGGAAAAAACCCATCAGAATAGGAAGTTTCCTATTCAAAGTGGGATTTCCGCTTTGGGCTCGGGTAACCACCCAGGCCTGGGCGGCTAGCCTCCCGAGGCCTGGTGGTCACCCAAGCCACTTTGTTTTGGTTTTGCTTCTCGCTTTGTCTCGCCTTGACGCGTGATCAAACCTCCTTCCAAATGAGATATTCAACACTTTTTGAGCTTAAAATCAATCAAATTCCATCTTGAAATCAATTCCTTGAATTGATTTTATGTTCAAAAGGGTTGAATATATTTCCCCTGTGTCATGCCAACTCAAGTGACAATGTGTTAAGTCACTTTCCTCTTGCACCATGCCTGTTCAATCTTGATAAATTGATCATATATCCTCATTTCAAATCTTGATTTTTCATCCCACTTGGTTGAATATACTCATCACTTGAATATATTCTTCCATTTCAAAAGTGTATTCACTCTTTGAATATGCTTCTCGGTTTCAAATTCTCATTCCCTATCCTATTTGGTTGAATATATTCATCACTTGAATATATTTTTCCATTTCAAAAGTGTATTCACCCTTTGAATATGCTTCTCAGTTTCAAATTCTCATTTTCTATCATACTTGGTTGAATATATTCATCACTTGAATATATTCTTCCATTTCAAAAGCATGTTCGCCCATTGAATATGCTTCATAGTTTCAGATCCTCATTATCACTTACTTGGTTAAGTACATCCATCGCTTGGGTATATTTCTCCATTTCAATGGTATACTCATCACTTGAGTATACTTCTCAGATATTTGGTCACTTACTTGGTTAAGTATATCCATCGCTTGGGTATATTTCTCCATTTCAATGGTATGTTCATCACTTGAACATACTTCTCAGATTATTTGTCACTTACTTGGTTAAATATATTCATGACTAGAATATATTTCTCCATTTCAATGGTGTACTCATCACTTGAGTACACTTCTCAGATTATTCTCTATCTTATTTGCTTAAGTATATCCATCGCTTGGATATATTTCTCTATTTCAATGGTATGTTTATCACTTAAACATACTTGTCACTTACTTGGTTAAGTATATCCATCACTTGGATATATTTCTCTATTTCAATGGTATGTTTATCACTTAAACATACTTGTCACTTACTTGGTTAAGTATATTCGTGACTAGAATATATTTCTCCATTTCAATGGTGTACTCATCACTTGAGTACACTTCTCAGATTATTCTTATCTTACTTGGTTAAATATATCCGTCGTTTGGATATATTTCTCCATCTCAATGGTATGCTCATCACTTGAGTGTACTTCTCAGCTTACTTGGTTAAATATATACATCACTTGGATACATTTCTCCATTTCAAAAGTATGTTCATCACTTGAACGTACTTCTCAGTCTTTTTCAATCATTAAGTATACTCATCACTTGAGTATATTTCTCAGCATCTTTTTCATCACTTGGTTAAATATGTTCGTGACCTGAATGTATTTCTCCATTTCAAAAGTACACTCATCACTTGAATACACCTCTCAGATTATTCTTATCCTACTTGGTTAAAGATATCCATCGCTTGGATATATTTCTCCATTTCAATGGTATGCTCACCACTTGAGTATACTTCTCAGATTTCATTCTCAGATTACTTGGTTAAATATATTCGTGACCTGAATATATTTCTCCATTTCAATGGTATACTCATCACTTGAGTATACTTCTCAGATTTTTTGTCACTCACTTGGTTAAATATATTCGTGACCTGAATATACTTCTCCATTTCCAAGGTACGTTCGTCACTTGAACGTACTTTTCAGATCTCATTCTCATCACTTGGTTAAATATATTCGTGACTAGAATATATTTCTCCGTTTCAAAAGTATGTTCATTCGTAGTGGCTTGAATATGCTTCTCTTGACAATCACCAACCCCCAGTGGTTTAAGTATACTCATGACTTGAGTACACTTCCTTACTTCAGTCTCAGGTTTTCAACCTCCCATCATTGTTGGTATCAGTGTGTGATTTCTCCGGGCTTTTTGGCCAAAAATGGTTTGTTCTTTATCATTGGTTCACAAGTGTAACTTGTTCGCCAATGAGGGGCTTCTGTCACACCCCATTTTTGCACCACCTTACTAGGGCTCATCATTTCATGCATGTTTTTGTTTTGTTTTTGAGTCTAGTCACTTGCATTAGTTTTCTAGAGTCACAAGGACAATGGATATGAATTTTGGTTCAAATTGGAGTTGATCTTGAGGGATAATAAGAGCTTTTGTGACTTGAGGGGCATAATCGTCTTTTAAGTCCCAAACTTTTCATTTGACCTTGGAATGATCTCCAAATTGTCAATTGGAGTTCATATGGATGCATAAGAGGTATTTCTAGGTTCAATTTGGTAAGTCAATGGCTCGGGATTAAAATGGCTCGATGTAGTTCAAGTTGGTTAATTGACCCTTCCTTGGGTTAGCTCTAATTGACTCACAATTACCAACCAAATCTTTTCAAATTGACTTTCATTAGTCATCATTTTACCCTCAAAAGTGTTTCATGAAGTTCAATTTTGATATGGCCTGATGATGAGTTTAGTGTGGTTATTTACGGATTATCCTTGAAGAATTAGTGCGAATCACAGCATGAGATTTTTGGTTAAAATGAAAAGAAAATTATTTTATTAAATTAGCCATTTTTATCATGACACTAACACGTGTACGTATGTGATGAGTGTGTGTACGCACATACGATACATGTGCATGCGTGTTAGCGGTCAGTCTCCCAATTTTTATAAAAGACAATTTCCTTTTCCTATTCAGATTAGAAGTCTTTTATCATTATAAAATACCTTTTGATTATTCTCCAAGGAAACCTAGTCCAGGAAGGAAAGGGAAACTCCAGATTTCAGCTATAAATACTCTCTTAATGTCTTTAAACAAGGGGAGAGGAGAAGAGGGTTTGGAGGGAGTGAAATTCGTCATAATTCAGCAGCAGATTTTCTGAAAACCAACAGTCGTATTTTAATCATAACTTTTTCATCCGAAGTCACAATTTGATGAAATTGGTCTTGTTAGAAAGATAATTCAATTCTCTACAACTTTGTATTTCACAAGCTTTGTCCAAATCCAACGTTTTCATACCCAAAAACGCGATTGAAGTTGCTGCTGCTGCAAAGTGACGAAAATCACTTTTCTTTTCTCTTGTTCTCTTTTTGTTTTCTATTTCTTTTCAAAGTTGAGTGAGTTTTGATCTCTTTGCTGTGATACCACTTTGACAAAGAGGAGGATTCGTGTTGGTTTGATTCACTCTAAAGACCTGAGGAGCCACGAACAATTACAAACACAAGGGGAGCCACTTTATGCATTAATACTTGAGTGTTTGAGAGAAAATAAGGTATTCTCCTTCTCTATTCAAGCTTAAACTAGGTTTTCATATGGGTTAGGCTTATTGCATGTTAAAGGTAACTTTTTTATCATGTATTAACACTCTAGCTAGTTAATATACATGGAATATCTATTTTTTATCTACTGTTTAGCATGCTTTAGGGCTGTCCTTTAGGTTTTTAATGCATAGTTATGATTCTTGTGCTCCTGTTTGTCCTTGTGCTAGGATTAGTGTCATTGCATGTTAGAGTTAGGATTTTCATCATGTTATATTGCTTTAGTTAGTTAATATGCATGATATAATTTCTGTTTAGTTTGGTTTTAGCATGATTAAAGTATGTCTTGTGAGTTTTTAAGCATATTTGTGAGTTTAGGGTTTTAGAGTTATTGTTTTGTGTTTGTTTTCATATAGCATGATAAAGTAGACTTTTTTATTTGGTTTTTCTTCGTGTTTGCTGTATATGTTTTTCATATGGAGTAAACATGATAGTTTTGCATGCATGTTAGTATGTTTTAGGGTTTTTATGCATGATATGGTTCTAGGAATATGTTAGGACTTATTATTGTTCGCTGTTTTTGCTATTGGCATGCTTAGTGGATGATTTTAGGTCATAATACTATTCTGTCCAGATTTGCATGTTAGTGTTTTTGCATGGTTTTGAGCACTTGTAAGGGTGCAAATAGGTGTGGTATTTGTCCTATGGC
The DNA here is from genome assembly GCA_039720395.1 of Liquidambar formosana. Taxonomy (NCBI): domain Eukaryota; kingdom Viridiplantae; phylum Streptophyta; class Magnoliopsida; order Saxifragales; family Altingiaceae; genus Liquidambar; species Liquidambar formosana. The sequence continues at coordinate 14,441,463 of CM077831.1, read as the reverse complement.
AAATAGGGCTGCTTATGTCTGAAATAGCTAATGTTTGGAGCAATTGCGCTCATGTAAGTGGGTGTGAAGGTGCCCCAATTCACCTTTCTTCCTTATCCCTTCTCTTCTCCCTATTTAGGGTTAATTTTTAATACAAGTCTATGGTTTAATCAAAGGTTTCCTTCATAAATAAAATTCTAGTTTTTATTAAAGTTTCCATTTTGTGGAGTTCTTTCTAAAATCAAACTCTCTATCAAATTCAACTCTCTTGATCAAATAAGGAAACCTAGGGTTTTAACCATAGGTTTGTATTAGGATTTAACCTTAATTCTAATCGAACTACGTGGACTTTGATCCATGTATTTCGTTGCATGGTACGTAGGCGCTCTTCGTGAGGCTCAAGTCCGTTCTAGGATCCAAGCATCCTAGGTTTATTTTTGTTTTCTTTTCTTCTTTTTCTTTTTCTGTTTTTATGTGCTTATTATGCATGGATGGATGAATGAAATATATGATATGCATGCAATTCTTGTGATGATATACTTGCTGATTTTTGTATGGAAAGATCTTAATTTAGCCCAAATGAACTGAGAGACCGAAAGGGTGACATGGGTGCCTATAGGCTTTGCCTAGAACCTTCCCATGTCATAACTTAGCCTCCGAATCCCCGATTTCTTTGGTTTTCAAAAGATTGGTTTTTGCCTTTCCTTTTTTATGGAGTCATTCAAATTGTTTTCCTAAAACAAACTATTTTTAGGGTTTTCCTTGTTTCCTTTAAAAAATAAGGTGGCGACTCCTTTCCTTTTTCTTTTTCAAATCCATTTTCTTTCAATCCCTTGTGGGCCCAATTTCCGGGGTTCACACTCGCATATTTGAACAGGGGCTTGAAGAGTGCCGGTGGAGATAAGAAAGCGACCAATTAAACAGAAAGCGAGTGCACGCTGAATTTAAGGAGTGAAAGTCAGAGTACCTTTGCTATCATGAGCCAAGAATGAGGTTGCTAACTTCATTAAGTCCACCATATGATCCTTGACAAAGATCGTTGCGTCCCTTTAAGGAATGCCAAGAAAATCCGAGAAGGAAGCAAGGTAATCAGAGCGAGGTGTAGGAAGAATGAATGGCCTTGCGGGCGAAACTCCAAATAAAGTACAGAATTCCTCCATGATTGGGCATAATTCTTTATAATTGAATCGAAAGACATGGAGTTGAGGATCCCAGAAGTATGTAGCCGCGGTGAGAAGAACCGTCTCGAGCTTCATGTGCCTTATGGAGAGCAATGGTTCCAAGCCGAAGCGCTTACACTCAGTTTTGTCTTTGGCAGCCATGACTGCCAAAAACCCTCTTAAGAACCCATCCAAGGCTTCTATAATTATTGTCAATGAAAATATGTGAGTTAGAAGGCTCCCCTCATGTGTTCACCTATTAAATAGAGTCTCTATCAAAAGAAAAGGCTAGAGAATGTTAAAGACTTACCCCCTGAGGAGGAAGGCCTGTCACTCTGGGCCTCATCAGATATTAGAGACAGAAAGTGTCATATGCAATGTCAGGAGAAGTGAACTCCTCCGCATCCCAGCCTCTTAAGGCATCCCACAACTCCTCCCCCTCCATCAAGTTAGCATGCCTCATGTTAAGTGGTGGAGGCATTGGAGCCATGGCGGCATTCACATCACCCATGACTTGTCGTAAGACACGCTCCCCTAGGTACCAGTACCTACCTACGGGGCCTTCCAAGAGCACCCTCTTGCCAGTCAGCATCAGGCTAGGAATGCATCGCTTGGGTAGCATTGGTACCCATATCTTCCATGGATTCCATTCAATCTGTTCAAAAATCCAAAATGAGAAATTGGGAGTAAAAAGAAAAGGAAAAGAATAGGGAAAGAATTTCACCATATCGGCAGTGAGGCTTGCTAGGTGAGCTCTAGCAAAGGCGTAATCATGACGATTCGTCGCCCGGATGGACACATAACTAGGGGAGTAATTCTTGAGGGTAGGTCATTCGATGGTTTCCTCAGCAAGGGATGGGCGACATAGGTTGAGGTACTCATAGCACCAAACCTATCAAAAGTTGAGAAAAGAGTCAAAAAGAAAAGATAATATAAGAAAAAATAAAAAAGAAATGAAAGGGAAGTAGCATTACCTCCCAAACAAAGGGCATCCCACCGAAGTCCTTAGTCACACCACGTGACATGTCACACATTGTGCGATACATGGTGGCTAGAGCAGCCCCTCCCCAGTTGAATTTCCTAATCTTGTCAACATCCTCCATGCTTGCAAGAAGACCCAAAGGGGCTAGGTCGCCCGTCCCGGCAAAGAATGTGCATGAGATCATGTACAGAAGGAATGCCCTTGTAATACAATCGGGGCTCGTACCCTCGCTCTCCCTTTGTTTGGCAAACTTGTTGAAAAGCCAAGTGCGGCGCACTGCTTTCTTGATTACCTCAACTTCCATCCCAAGGTAAGCTAGGAGATAATCCTCATCCGTGTGAGCCTCTTCATAGAACTCCAAGCTTTTGCCTTTAATGCTTAAGCCCGTGATCATGGTGAAGTCCTTGGGAGTTAAAGTCATCTCCCCAGAGCCAAAATGGAATGTATTGGTGGTGTCCCACCTGTGAACCCCGGAAACTGGGCCCACAAGGGATTGAAAGAAAAATGGGTTTGAAAAAGAAAAAGGAAAGGAGTCGCCACCTTATTTTTTAAAGGAAACAAGGAAAACCCTAAAAATAGTTTGTTTTAGGAAAACAATTTGAATGACTCCATAAAAAAGGAAAGGCAAAAACCAATCTTTTGAAAACCAAAGAAATCGGGGATTCGGAGGCTAAGTTATGACATGGGAAGGTTCTAGGCAAAGCCTATAGGCACCCATGTCACCCTTTCGGTCTCTCAGTTCATTTGGGCTAAATCAAGATCTTTCCATACAAAAATCAGCAAGTATATCATCACAAGAATTGCATGCATATCATATATTTCATTCATCCATCCATGCATAATAAGCACATAAAAACAGAAAAAGAAAAAGAAGAAAAGAAAACAAAAATAAACCTAGGATGCTTGGATCCTAGAACGGACTTGAGCCTCACGAAGAGCGCCTACGTACCATGCAACGAAATACATGGATCAAAGTCCACGTAGTTCGATTAGAACTAAGATTAAATCCTAATACAAACCTATGGTAAAAACCCTAGGTTTCCTTATTTGATGAAAAGAGAATTGATAGAAAGTTTGATTTTAGGAAAGAAATCCACAAAATGGAAACTTTAATAAAAACCAGAATTTTGTTGGTTAAGGAAACCTCTAATTAAACCATAGGATCATATTAAAAATTAACCCTAGATAGGGAGAAGAGAATGAGTTAAGAAGAAAGGTGAATTGGGGCACCTTCACACCCACTTACCTGAGCGCAATTGCTCCAAACATTAGCCATTTCAGACATAAGCAGCCCTATTTGCCATAGGACAAATACCACACCTATTTGCACCCTTACAAGTGCTCAAAACCATGCAAAAACACTAACATGCAAATCTGGACAGAATAGTATTATGACCTAAAATCATCCACTAAGCATGCCAATAGCAAAAACAGCGAACAATAATAAGTCCTAACATATTCCTAGAACCATATCATGCATAAAAACCCTAAAACATACTAACATGCATGCAAAACTATCATGTTTACTCCATATGAAAAACATATACAGCAAACACGAAGAAAAACCAAATAAAAAGTCTACTTTATCATGCTATATGAAAACAAACACAAAACAATAACTCTAAAACCCTAAACTCACAAATATGCTTAAAAACTCACAAGACATACTTTAATCATGCTAAAACCAAACTAAACAGAAATTATATCATGCATATTAACTAACTAAAGCAATATAACATGATGAAAATCCTAACTCTAACATGCAATGACACTAATCCTAGCACAAGGACAAACAGGAGCACAAGAATCATAACTATGCATTAAAAACCTAAAGGACAGCCCTAAAGCATGCTAAACAGTAGATAAAAAATAGATATTCCATGTATATTAACTAGCTAGAGTGTTAATACATGATAAAAAAGTTACCTTTAACATGCAATAAGCCTAACCCATATGAAAACCTAGTTTAAGCTTGAATAGAGAAGGAGAATACCTTATTTTCTCTCAAACACTCAAGTATTAATGCATAAAGTGGCTCCCCTTGTGTTTGTAATTGTTCGTGGCTCCTCAGGTCTTTAGAGTGAATCAAACCAACACGAATCCTCCTCTTTGTCAAAGTGGTATCACAGCAAAGAGATCAAAACTCACTCAACTTTGAAAAGAAATAGAAAACAAAAAGAGAACAAGAGAAAAGAAAAGTGATTTTCGTCACTTTGCAGCAGCAGCAACTTCAATCGCGTTTTTGGGTATGAAAACGTTGGATTTGGACAAAGCTTGTGAAATACAAAGTTGTAGAGAATTGAATTATCTTTCTAACAAGACCAATTTCATCAAATTCTGACTTCGGATGAAAAAGTTATGATTAAAATACGACTGCTGGTTTTCAGAAAATCTGCTGCTGAATTATGACGAATTTCACTCCCTCCAAACCCTCTTCTCCTCTCCCCTTGTTTAAAGACATTAAGAGAGTATTTATAGCTGAAATCTGGAGTTTCCCTTTCCTTCCTGGACTAGGTTTCCTTGGAGAATAATCAAAAGGTATTTTATAATGATAAAAGACTTCTAATCTGAATAGGAAAAGGAAATTGTCTTTTATAAAAATTGGGAGACTGACCGCTAACACGCATGCACATGTATCGTATGTGCGTACACACACTCATCACATACGTACACGTGTTAGTGTCATGATAAAAATGGCTAATTTAATAAAATAATTTTCTTTTCATTTTAACCAAAAACCTCATGCTGTGATTCGCACTAATTCTTCAAGGATAATCCGTAAATAACCACACTAAACTCATCATCAGGCTATATCAAAATTGAACTTCATGAAACACTTTTGAGGGTAAAATGATGACTAATGAAAGTCAATTTGAAAAGATTTGGTTGGTAATTGTGAGTCAATTAGAGCTAACCCAAGGAAGGGTCAATTAACCAACTTGAACTACATCGAGCCATTTTAATCCCGAGCCATTGACTTACCAAATTGAAACTAGAAATACCTCTTATGCATCCATATGAACTCCAATTGACAATTTGGAGATCATTCCAAGGTCAAATGAAAAGTTTGGGACTTAAAAGACGATTATGCCCCTCAAGTCACAAAAGCTCTTATTATCCCTCAAGATCAACTCTAATTTGAACCAAAATTCATATCCATTGTCCTTGTGACTCTAGAAAACTAATGCAAGTGACTAGACTCAAAAACAAAACAAAAACATGCATGAAATGATGAGCCCTAGTAAGGTGGTGCAAAAATGGGGTGTGACAATGGGTACTCCCGACGACTTTAAGTCATAATCACCTTGAAGTGTGACGATGGCCCCTTCATAAGGGAACTTGACTTTTTGGTGCAATGAAGAAGGGACAGCCCCTGCAGGATGAATCCAAGGTCTTCCTAACAAGAGATTGAAGCATGACGGGACATCTAGCACTTGGAACTCCACTCTGAATTCTGTAGGCCCCATAATCAGTGGCAAGGTGACCACTCCAATCACCTCTTTGCGGGTGTTATCATAAGCTCTCACTGTTTGCCCAGATGGCACGAAGTCTGTTGGATCCAACCCCAATACGGTGGCAGTTCTGAGAGGGCACACATTAAAAGCGGAACCATTATCAATCAAGACTGTTGGAACTCTCTTTCCCATGGTGTCGACAGTGATGTACATGGCTTGCGAATGGCTAGGTCCACTTTTAGGTAGGTCTGCCTCTAAGAACACAATGGTTGAGTTCTTCGAGGTTGGATTCACCAAGTTCACCAAATTTTCCGGAGACGTGTCAACGGGAACTTGTATCTGGTTGAGCAACTTCAAGATAGTCTGACGGTGCTTGTAAGAGGCCATGAGTAAACCCCATATAGTGATGTTGGCATTAGTCTTTCTCAATTGCCTAAGCACTTCGTCCTCCTCTTCTTGCAGATCGAGGTGGCGATTACCTTCCAAGTCCCCCAATGGGTTGTCAGATTCTAGATGCGGAGGCTTGAAATGGCGACCCCCTCTAGTTATGTGCTCCACCTCGTCATCACTCACCCACATATCATCAATCTCACCTACGTCACGCATGAGGTCATCCCATGTGATTGTGTCGATCTCTTCCATTTGGACTTCCTCTGGTAACTCATCCCAACCTGTGGGGATTATAGGCTCATCAGGGATGGGGTCGGGGTAGAGTACATAGTAATCAAACTTTCCGGACGACTCTCCCAACAAACCCACTTTAGGATCTCCTGCCTTGAACCTTTCTTTCAATTGTCGCTGCATGGACTTCTTTGGCAATACCAAAACCTTTTGATCAATAAGGTCTTGAACTACCTTTTTTAGTATAACACAGTCCTCTGTATCATGTCCGGGCGCCTGATGGTACAAACAGAATTGGTGAGGAGTCGAAGGCCTCGGCTTTGAATGGCATGGCAATATGAGCCCTTTATCACAACATTAGTGGTAAACTTGAGTCAAGGTCATGGGAAGTGGCGTGTATTGCCTTATGGGTTGACGGGATTGGGACGAGCCAAGCTCGATGGCATTTATGTTGTTGGGAGGAGGCACATTGTGGGTAGGGAGGGGATTTCGAGTGACATTTGGGCAATTTGGTGCGGTAGGTGGTGAAATGATCTGCTTATCGAGCAAATCTTGGATTTCATGGCGGAGGCGGTAACAACGGTTGGTTAGATGGCCTTTGGCTTGGTGGAACTTGCAATATTCATTTTCATTGTAGCTTTTGGGTAACGGGTTTGGTGGAGGCCTTGGGTCGAGGGGTTTCAGGAGGTCACGGCTTCTCAGCTTTTTAAAGACTCTTTCGAGCGGCATGTATAGCTCGGTGAATTGGCGAGGTGAGGTGGAGTCATTTAGGGAGAAAGGGCGAGCGGGTTGGGTAATGGTATTGACCTCAGCATTAGGTTTTCCTCCAAAGCTTGTCCTTCGACTCCTTTGGACCTCTTCCGTTTTGATTGTTCCATCAATAATTGCATCTTGAACTTGTGTGCCAGCCCCAACAAGAGCCTTGAAGTTCGGAAAGTAGTGAGCAAAGAGATGCTTGTGATATACGGGCAGCAAATTCTTCACCACCAACTGAATCTGGTCTTCCTCATTCGATCTGTCTGTCATTTTGGAAGCCTTTTGTCTCCACCTAGTGATGAAGGCGGAGAAAGTCTCATTAACCCCTTGCTTAGTGGTTTCCAAGTCCCTTCGCGTGACATCCACTTCAGTGTTATACTTGTAATGGTCCGTGAATGCATTGCACACATCCTCCCAGGTCTTGGTTCTGTTCTCCTCTAATGACAAAAACCATTTCAAGGCAGAACTCGCTAATGACTCGTGAAACATTTGAGCCAATAACTCATCGTTAGCCCCTTGAGGGTGTATCGCTCGCACATACATCTTGAGGTGGGTCTTAGGACAGCCTATCCCGTCGAATTTTTCCAACTCCGGCATCTTAAACTGTAACGGGATGCAAGCCTTTGGGAACAAGGACAAAGTACGGATGTCCACCATATCATCAGACCTGCGGATTCCCTTCAGAGTTCGTTCTAAAGCCTCAACCTTGTTTGCCAGGACGGTTGAGCTCTCTCTTGATGTGGCTTTGGTTTCTCCTTCCTTGGTCTTGGGTGGCTCTCCCCCTTCTCCCAATGGTTCCTCAGCAGATTCAGAATCATTGGATCCTTGATTGTTATCAGTGGCACAGGCCCTGGATTCAGGTTCAAAGTTCTTCTGTTGAAGGTCTTGAGCTAACTTGAGTGCAGTCTCGGATACCTGGGTAGTGTGATCAAGCTTCTCCATGATAGCTTTCAAAGTGGCCTCAAGGTTGAAACCCTGGTTGCTAGTTCTTTCCTCAGCCATATCCGACTCAGTGACAGAATCAGCACTGACTAGGCGCCCTTGTTGATTGCGGATCCAAGCCAGCACGTCTCTCCCTCTAACATAGGGCAAATACTCAATTTTTTCAGCCTAAGGGTCCATCCTAAGCTTCCATAATTATTTTAAAATCCTTACAACGTACACCCTTAATTAGTTCTATTAACCAATTTCCCTTGCGGGGGTCATGGGGAAGGGTACGTATTAAGGATGTAGGATGTAAAGTTTCCTTTAATTACCCACTCAATCAACAAAGCATGGCAACACATTACAAACACGGCAGCATATCATCACAACAATGTGTGTGCATATAGGTGATCCAACGGTGTTCTAGAAGGCCCATTATATGCAATTCTTTCTTTTAAGAGGGTAGGCTAGGGTCCTCAACTTTGCTTGTACCAATCTTTATACCTAACCACATGTGACATCAGGAATGTCGCGTGGGTCCAGCAGTACGTGATTGATCCATTTGATATACCCAAGAGCAAGCCCAAGGGTACTTGGCAAGAGAGGTTTGATAGCTTCGCCCAACACATGGAATCAGGAAAACCAACGTCGAACTAGGCTATCAGTTGGCAAGGATACATCGAGGGACAATCGAGTGATCATGCAACAGTAGCGCACACAATACAATAAATGAAAGCACACAATCAAGCGGATGCAATGTGATTGATTTTAATTATCAATAAGAAATTAATTTAGCCCAATCAAATTAAATGAGTCTAGCCCTCGACATCCCCAGTGGAGTCGCCAAACTGTGAACCCCAGAAAACGGCCCACAAGGATTTGGCGGAAAAAGAAAAGATTTGGTATATATGGGATGGGTGAAAGACAAACAACAAAAAGGAGTCGCCACCTCATTTTTTAGGGAAAAGAGGAAAACCACAAAAATGTTTTATTTTCAAAACCACATGACTCCATTAAAGGAAAAGCAAAGTCTTTGAAGCCAGAAAATTGGATTCGGGAGCTAAGTTACGACGTGGGAAGGTTCTGGGCAAAAGCCCATAGGCACCCACATCGCCCGAGTTGGTCTCTTAATTTAATTGGGCTAACTTAAGATCTTTTTCACTCAAATATCATCATATATCATCACAAGGCAGCATGCATATCATATATCCCATCTAATCATTTCATGCACAATCACTCAAATAAAACAAAACAAAGAGAAAAGAAAAGAAAAGAAAAAGCTTAGGATACTTGGATCCTAGAATGGACTTGAGCCTCACAAAAAGCGCCTACGTACCATGCAGCGAAATACATGGATCAAAGTCCACATAGTTCGAAAAGAATAAGGTTACAACCTAATACAAACCTATGGTAAAAACCCTAGGTTTCCTCATTTGAAAATGTATCGATTTAATCCAAAATTGAAAACTTCCACAAGAGGAAAACTTTGATAAAAACCAGAATTTTAGCAATAAAGGAAACTTTTGATAAACACCATATGTTTGTATTAAGAAGTAACCCTAGGAAGGAGAAGAGAAAAGAAAGAAAAAGAAAGGTGAATTGGGGCACCTTCAAACCCTACTTACCTGAGCGCAAAAGCTCCAATCATTAGCCATTTCAGACCATAGCAGCCCTATTTGCAATAGGACAAGCTTTGTACCTATTTGCACCCTTACAAGTGCACAAAATCATGCAAAGAAAGCAATATGCAAATCTGGACAAAACCTTGACAAGGCCTAAAATCATCCATTTATCATGCAAACAACAAGAATAATGAATAACTAAGGACTCTAACTCAATCCTACATGCAATGACCTAACTAACATGCATAAAGACCTACCAAAGACACACTAACAAGCATGGGAGACTCCAATAACATCAATAAACATGATAACAAAGCATATTCTAACCAAAAAGATGCCATTTTATGTAAAACGTGAAAATAGGCCTCCCTACGGTGAGCTTTCTTAAGCGAAACTATCCTAAGATAATTTCATGTAAAAAGTCGTTATGGGGAGGTGCAATCAGCATATCCTACGTAAAATATATACCCTAGAACACAATAGAAGAGATTTCATGCTTAAACACATCACAGAAGACTCTCATGCAAAACCTCACTCAACGAAAAGGATAATTATCCTTAGAAAAGGATAATATCTCCAAAAAACCTATAAAACATACTATATGAATGCAAACCTAGCATGATTCAACTATATGCAGTATATATAGAATGACTATGATGAGCAACAACTCAAAAAGCTAAGCTAAGCATGCTGTATAAGACCTACGCGATTTCAGGGTTATCGAAACCCTAATCTCACAACTATGCATAAAACCCTATGAAACAACTCTAAGACATGCTCAAATTACCATGAATATCATTCATATCATATATATTAACTAACAGAAGCATCAATTCATGATAACAATCACAGCAACCTAGACATTTGAACTATGCATGATTTAAGAGGATAAAAAGAGTAATACTTTCAAATCCTTAGTAAACCAAGGATTATCAAGCATATAAAGCCATAAACCATCTCAAAACCATTCATATAACATCACACAAGCATTGAATTCAATCCACAAGAAGAGCAACTTCATGCAGCATAACTATCTTAGAAGAAGAAGAAGAAAGAGAAGAAGGAGAAGCAGAAAATTCATGTTCAGCATTAAAAGGACAGGCTTACCTCTTGTAGACTCTCCCTTGTCTTCAAACCTCTTGTTTCCTTGCTTGCTTGGGGTTGAAGAGCCTCTTCTTGAAGTCCTTTTAGCTCTCCAAACTCGTAGCTCCCTCTCTCTCTAAGTGTAAAGTGCAATTAACCTCCCCTATGTGCTAAATACCATGTCCTTTATATAGAGAACTAACCCCCTAAACCAATGGCTAAGATTAATTCATTAAACAATGATCCTAGGGCAATTAGAGACTCTCTTGGTGCTCAAACAACTCAATCCTACACACTCCTAAGCTCAGACAAGTTGTATTGGCAGAGGAAACCGTCAAAAGAGGGAAAGAAGAGTCAGAATTTGACTTGAGGTAGGAGTCTCTCGGGTGACCATCTAGGCTTGGACGGTTAGCCGTCTGGGCTTGGACGGCTGACCGTCCAGCCCCGGACGGTTACCCGAGGGTCCTCTATATTTTCTCCGCTTTTGACTCCCACTTGCTGTAGAAGTCCTAAAATCTTCAAATTAAGTCCGATTTTGATAAAATAAAAGCCAAAACAACCGTGTTTCGAAGGGGAACACATTTTTAGGCATTTTAGGACAAAAATCCTCAACCATGGGTGCATGGTTAGGTTTTTCAAAGGTGGTTAACCATGGTGCTTCACCGTCGCTAAGTTGGGTTTGTACACAAGGTCGAACCGAATGCTTTCCCAATCGAAAATTGATCTTTCTAAACATGTTTAGGACATAAATAAAGCCCAATTTAAGTTAAATGAGAGAAAATTGATTGGGTCTTATGAGTCAATTTGAGCAAACCAAGAAAGGGTCTTTTAGCCAACCCGAACCATTACGAGCCGAATTGATCTTAAACCATTAATTCATGAAATTGAACCATTATATAGACTCTATATAACCATATGAACTTGATGGGATGACTCGAGATCCATTCCAAAGTCAAATGGAAAATATACGGCTTAAAAGACGATTATGCCCTTTAAGTCGCAAAAGTTCTTATTGACCATCGAAATGAACTCCAAATCACTTCAAAATTCATACACATGATATTCAATGCCATAGAAACTCAATGCAAAAGACTAGACTCAAAAAGGACTCGAAATCCTATATGAAATGATATGTCCTAGCTAAGGTGACAAAAATGGGGTGTGACAAAATGACTAGAAATAAGCTTGATTTTGAATCAATTGACTTGCAATCGGATCTCATATCATGTGATAATGATAATTTCACATGAAATGATGATCCATGAGTTATGAAATAACTCACTATCTTTGTTATTTCCACTGAAAGTGGCATGAAATCATGTAATAAAGATAATTTCACATGAAATGATGATCCATGAGTTATGAAATAACTCACTATCTTTGTTATTTCCACTGAAAGTGGCATGAAATCATGTGATAATGATAATTTCACATGAGATGATGATTCAAGAGTTATGAAATAACTCACTATCTTTGCTATGTCCACTGAAAGTGGTATAAAATCATGTGATAATGATAATTTCACATGAAATGATGATTCACGAGTTATGAGATAACTCACTATCTTTGTTATTTCCACTGAAAGTGGCATGAAATCGTGTGATAACGATAATTTCACATGAAATGGTGAGTCATGAGTTATGAAATAACTCACTATCTTTATTATCCCCAGTGAGATTGGCATGAAATGCACTTGGTTTTGAATTGATGGACATTCAATTCAACGATGATTTCACATAAAATGATGATCTATAAGTTATGAAATAACTCGTTTTGAGAATTACCAATGAAATTGGTAGGATACCTTGTGATGCACTAGTGCAACTAGTCTCGCATCATGAGAAGACCATGTGGATATCACTAATGCAATTAGTGCATGGTAAAGGCATTTGCATGAGCGCACCAACGAATGTTGGCATGCATTGAAATGCAATCGATTATTTGCTTCGATGAAATCGTCGCGTGCTTGGATATGACGAAGTCTATCCTTATGGTTCCATTTGAGTTTGTTGGTATTAATGAGATCAATCTATCAAATAAGAATGGGTTGTTATATCACTAATGCAATTAGTGCATGGTAAAGGCATTTGTATGAGCGCACCAACGAATGTTGGCATGCAATCAATTATTTGCTTCGATGAAATCGTCGCGTGCTTGGATATAACGAAGTCTATCCTTATGGTTCCATTTGAGTTTGTTGGTATTAATGAGATTAATCTATCGAACAAAAATGGGTTGTTCTTTGATCATTGGCTCATAAGTGAAACTTGTTCACCAATGAGGGGCTTCTGTCACACCCCATTTTTGTCACCTTAGCTAGGACATATCATTTCATGTAGGATTTTGAGTCCTTTTCGAGTCTAGTCTTTTGCATTGAGTTTTTATTGCATTGAATATCATGTGTATGAATTTTGAAGTGATTTAGAGTTCATTTCGATAGTCAATAAGAACTTTTGCGACTTTAAGGGTATAATCGTCTTTTAAGCTGTATATTTTCCATTTGAGCTTGAAATGAATCCCGAGTCATTCCCTCAAGTTCATATGGTTATATAGAGTCTATATATAGGTTCAATTTCATGAATTAATGGTTTAAGATCAATTCGGCTCATAATAGTTCGGGTTGGCTAAAAGACCCTTTCTTGGTTTGGTCAAATTGACTCATAAGACCCAATCAATTTTCTCTCATTTAACTTCAATTGGGCTTTATTTATGTCCTAAACATGTTTAGAAAGATCGATTTTCGATTGGGAAAGCATTCGGTTCGACCTTGTGTACAAACCCAACTTAGCGACAATGAAACACCATGGTTAACCACCTTTGTAAAACCGAACTATGCACTCATGGTTGAGGATTTTTGTCCTAAAATGCCTAAAAATGTGTTCCCCTTCGAAACATGGTCGTTTTGGCTTTTATTTCGTCAAAATCGGACTTAATTTGAAGATTTTAGGACTTCTACAACAAGTGGGAGTCAAAAGCGGAGCAAAAATAGGGGACCCTCGGGTAACCGTCTGGGGCTGGATGGTCAGCCGTCCAAGCCCAAACGGCTAACCGTCCGGGGCAAGTTGGTCACCCAAGGAATCCTTCTTCAAGTCAACTTCTGACTCCTCTCTCCCTCTTTTGACGGTTTCCTCCGCCATTACAACTTGTTTGAGCTTAAGAGTGTGTAAGTTTGAGTTGTTTGAGCACCAAGAGAGTCTCTAATAGCCCTAGGATCATTGTTTAATGAATTAATCTTAGCCATTGGTTTAGGGGGTCAGTTCTCTATATAAAGGACATGATATTCAGCACATAGGGAGAGGTTAATTGCACTTTACACCTAAAGAGATAGGGAGCTACGAGTTTGGAGAGATAGAAGGACATCAAGAGGAGGCTCTTCAACCCTAAGCAAGCAAGGAAACAAGAAGTTTGAAGACAAGGAAGAGTCTACAAGAGGTAAGCCTGTCCCTTTAATGCTGAACATGAGTTTTCTGCTTCTCCTTCTTCTCCTTCTTCTTCTTCTTCTAGGATAGTCATAGTGCATGAAATAGCTTTTCTTATGGATTGAATTCAATGCTTATGTGATGTTGTATGAATGATTTTGAGATGATTTATGGCTTTATATGCTTGATAATCCCTGGTTTACTAAGGATTTGAGAGTATTATCTTTTCTATCCTCTTAAATCATGCGTAGTTCACGTGTTTAGGTTGCCGTGATAGTTATCATGAGTTGATGCTCCTGTTAGTTAATACATGTTATATGAATGATATTCATGATAATTTGAGCATGTGTTAGAGTCGTTTCATAGGTTTTAATGCATGATTGTGAAATTAGGGTTTCGATAACCCTGAATTCGCACAAGTTTCATACAGCATGCTTAGCTTAGTTTTTTGAGTTTCTTCTCATCATAGTCATTCTATATATGCTGCATATAATTGAATCATGCTAGGTTTGCATTCATGTAGTAGTTTTTATAGGGTTTTTGGAGACATTATCCTTTTCTAAGGATAATTATCCTTCTTATTGAGTGAGGTTTTGCATGAGAGCCTTTTATGATGTGTTTAAGCATGAAATCACTTCTATTGTATTCTAGTATATATATTTTACGTAGGATATGTTGATTGCACCTCCCCATAACGACTTTTTTACGTGAAATTATCTTAGGATAGTTTCGCTTAGAAAGCTCGCCGTAGGAAGGCCTATTTTCATATTTTACATAAAATATCATCTTTTTGGTTAGAATATGCTTTGCTATCATGTTTATTGATATTATTGAAGTCTCTTATGCTTGTTAGTGTGTCTTTGGTAGGTTTTTTATGCATATTAGTTAGGTCATTGCATGTAGGATTGAGTTAGAGTCCTTAGTTATTCATTTTTCTTGTTGTTTGCATGATTAATGGATGATTTTAGGCCTTGTCATGGTTCTGTCCCGATTAGTATTTTGTTTTCTTTGCATGGTTTTGTGCACTTGTAAGGGTGCAGACAGGTACAATGCTTGTCCTATTGCAAATAGGGCTGCTATGGTCTGAAATGGCTAATGATTGGAGCTTTTGCGCTCAGGTAAGTAGGGTTTGAAGGTGCCCCAATTCACCTTTCTTTTTCTTTCTTTTCTCTTCTCCCTCCTAGGGTTACTTCTTAATACAAACATATGGTGTTTATCAAAGGTTTCCTTTATTGCTAAAATTCTTGTTTTCTATCAAAGTTTTCCTCTTGTGGAAGTCTCCAATTTTGGATTATTCGATACATTTTCAAATGAGGAAACCTAGGGTATTTACCATAGGTTTGTATTAGGTTGTAACCCTATTCTTTTCGAACTACGTGGACTTTGATCCATGTATTTCGCTGCATAGTACGTAGGCGCTCTTCGTGAGGCTCAAGTCCGTTCTAGGATCTAAGTATCCTAGGTTTTTCTTTTCTTTTCTTTTCTTTTCTTTTCTTTTTCTGTTTTGTTTTATTTGAGTGACTATGCATGGATGATTGGATGAAATATATGATATGCATGCTGCCTTGTGATGATATATGTTGGCATTTGAGTGAAAAAGATATTAAGTTAGCCCAATTAAATTAAGAGACCGACTCGGGCGATGTGGGTGCCTATGGGCTTTTGCCCAGAACCTTCCCACATCGTAACTTAGCCCCCGAATCCAATTTTCTGGTTTCAAAGACTTTGCTTTTCCTTAAATGGAGTCATGTGGTTTTGAAAATAAAATATTTTTGTGGTTTTCCTCTTTTCCCTAAAAAATGAGGTGGCGACTCCTTTTCGTTTGTTGTCTTTCACCCATTCCATACTTCTTTCCGCCAAATCCTTGTGGGCCATTTTCTGGAGTTCACAACATGCTGGTTCCTTCATTGTTTTAATCTCCGCTAGGACCTTTTTTGCGAACTTGTCTGAGGTCAGGTCCCCAACTCTCCTTCTCCTCTCTTCTCGAGGACTCCTTTTTCGTCGACCCCTCTCTACTGGGCCCCTGAGGGCTTCGTAACGCTCCCTATCTCTTCGATCAGGCCTCGGGGCGAATGTCTCTGAACGTCGTTCGCTTCCTCTTTGACCCCGATTATCCTCCCAACGATCCCGTCTAACATGACCAGAGCTGGCCTCAGTAACGACCCTTAAATAAGAGTCTTGAATGAACAGTTGCCTTCTGTTGGTTCTTTAGCGTTCAACTCTATCCTTCGGCTTTCTTTGGCTTTAATCCTCATTCCTCGAGGACCGCCTTTCTTGAACATGGCCTCTTCCGCGCCGCGGCCGGGATTCAGCGGGGTGAGAGGTGTAACTCCCCTTGTCGCTGCCGTCCTCTGCTGTTAGCCGACCGCGGCGAAGGGTGGCTTGGTAGTGGCTACGCTCCTTTAGATTGAAGCATTCTTGCTTTAGGGCAAGTTTCTCGCGTTGCGTCTCCTCTGGTCGCTCTTGGAGCATTGCGACGACAGCGGTTACTGCCTCCGGGTTAGAGTGCTCCGCAACCGCCCGTTCGTAGGCGACCTGGACCTCTAGCACTGGTATTTGCATCGCAGGCCTACTCGTCTCTCCAATGAAGATGGCGCTTGCTGGAGGATGCCCGGAAGGTGGTGAAGGGAGGACCATGCTCATGTCGTTGTGCTCTAGCCCGACCTACGTTGCTTCAGATCTGGTTCACCCCGCCATTTGTAGAAGTGAGAAGTCGAGCTCTGACAACGGCTTTTTGCTCGATTTTCCCACAGACGATGCCAAACTGTACGGGGAAAAATCCAGACAGTCGGCGGAGCGCTTTGAAAAAGGAGGTCTGAAGATTTGGAACACCGCGCGACTACGGCCCGAGCGAGTTGTAGGGGCAGAGATAACTCCCAGACGTACGGAAGTGTTGGGCTTCTTAGATGAACAGTAGTGCTAGGTGCTGTGGTGAATAATGACTTGAAAACAAAGAGGATCGTCAAAGGAGACCGAGGGTTTCCCGATCTAAAACCCTCCGCCGCTCAAATCAGTCTCAGTGTAGAGAGAAAAAGAGAAAAAAGAAGAGGAGAATCTCTAGGGTTTTTGTGTTGAGGGAACTTACCTTCTTTGGCATGAATAGTGTTCCTTTTATAGGCAAAGACTAGGATCCAGATAAGGCCAATGTTCGGACCTTACCGTGGTCAATTTAGGGTTCCGAGCTAACCATAGTTAAATGGCGGTTTCTGACCGGATCGCGGATCTTTTGGGGTTACAGGCCTGATCGTCGACAGTTATATCTCCTGACCCAATTGCCGGGGCATGCTCTGATCCCGGCCGGGTTTTCCTTGTCGAATCTGGGAGGTAGGACAAATTTGGTGCACGTGAGAGATATGTGCTCGAGCGGCTCAAAGAAATTAATTCGACCGAGAGCATGCTAGCCCGAAGGTGGCACGAACCGAGTGATGCAATGACCCAAAGGTGCTGACGGCCCGAGGGCATGTTTACCTAGGGCGGTTTTAAGCAACCGCGAATAAAATGGCCCGAGGGTGTTGGTGGCCCGAGGATGCTCGAACCGAGGGCAAAACGACCCGAAAGGGTTGCTGGCTCGAGGATGCAATGAATCGAGGGGACGATTGTCCCGAAGTCGTGCCAACCTGAAGACAGTCCCCGGGTAACCGAAGAATCATGGCTCATTCGAGCTTAAAACCGAAGATCTACACGTGTCAGGGTCTCATTCGTCGGTTACAAATATTCCACACATTTATAATTGTCACTATCCAGTTAATAGAACAAAGCCAACAGTGGACAATGACGATATTTTTGCAGATTAATGGAAATTTAGAGCTCATGATTTCTATTACTCTACATTATGTCTTGTTCTTCGTCTTTGAATTGCTCCATACAACGCTTACCACTATCATCTAGAGTATTGCACTATTCACTTGAATATCAAAAAGGGATAGAATCATGTTTAGTTCTGGTCATATATGGAAGAAAAGTTCGTAGTACCTCAATGACTTTCACGATTTGCTTTCCTCGATTTAATTGTTAGGCAATTAGTTATTACTATAAGGGTGCGTTTGGTACGCTGGAATAGACGTGCGGGAATGGGAATCCCATTCCCATTCCAGTTGATTCCTATGTTTGGTTAACTAATTGATATGGGGATTGAATCTAGGAATGGAGTTCATGTGGGAATGAAATACCCAAGTTTGTGGGAATCTCATACCCATGTTAAACGTGGGTTTCTGATTACCATACCCAAGGAATAGGTTTCAAAATAGAAAAAATTCCCAAATACCTAAGATCATTCCCGCGAAAGGAGTATCCATCCAGCATGTCTTCCACAACGATACATCAACCAAGCTTCATCCAAAAGCTTCTTTCTTCGATAAAATTCCTATTATTGTCTTCTTAAAATAATAATAATAATAAAAAGCTAGGCTTCCCCCTCTACCCGTCAAGTTTAGAGTATAGAAAATAATATCATAACAGTAATTATAACAATAGAAATAAATAATAATGAAAATTGGTATTGCATGAAATGGGCTTTTTTTAATTATTATTTTAGAAGTTGATTGAGCTTTAGAACCAAAAGAAAAAAAAAATTGGAAGTTAAATCAACATCAATTAAGTATTGTAGGAAGGGGTATTTTTGGAAAATTAAATTAAATATGATTCCATTCCTATATTAAATTGGTTTCACCAAACACTGGAATAGGAATGAAAATTTGATTCCCATGTAAAATTTGGTGCATCCAAACGCTGCTAAGGCAATGGGTATAGGTATCTTAAGAATGGGAATCTAAATCCCAGGAATGTTATGCCCATTCCCATTAATCCATTCCCGCAAACCAAACACACCCTAAACTCAGATCATATGGTAAAGTTATCAATATGATCTCCAGGCTTAACAAAATTGGAAATACATATAGAAGGTGCAAATAGGGAATACTTTCGCAAAAATAGTTCAAAAGTCTTTCTTAGTAACCAAAGTTTCCTTACATTCGCCCTTGCTGTAATTTCAGCTCACTTCTAGAATTGATAGCAGATTGCAAATGATCTGCACCACCAATTTCCTCAATTTGATTAAAAGAACTAATAGCATATTGCAAATGGGTAGAAACTTTGAAACTCCATATATCATTGTCAATTTTATTTTTCAGTTCTAAAGTATTTGTAACTCGTAACTAAGTTGAAGGTATCAAATTTTATACAATTCATTAGGCAGTGAAAGCTTTCTTTGTAGAGTACTATGGGATACAGACAGGAACCATAAGTACTATTTTGTCACTGCATTAGAGATAGAGGCTAAGTTGTCTTGTTATAATGTAAGCTTATATCGCAACATTAGCAGTTTTATATGTTCTCGAAAAAATTACTAAGCCGAATGAGTGTGAGGTGTAAAGTCCATGTTTTTAGATTGGCATATTCCGTGTCAAAAGTGTCCATTGAATGTCATTTGTTGATTCAAGATGAGCAAAGCTTCTAAGATCGACTCGAGTGAATAATACAAGACAATGCGACTCACACTCATTGTTAGGTCAAGTAAGTGTCTATAGAAGCCCGATTTTAATCAATTCAATTCATTTTAAATCATGATATTTTGTTTGAATAAAGGGAAAATGTTTTTGAACATGTTTTTAAAGCTTTAAAGAAAAATTCAGGTTCTAGGATCGATTGTGGGCTCTGGAGGATCGATCCTAGGGTGTCCAAAAAAATAGTTTTTACTACTGTTTTCTAGGATCGATCATGGGCTCTAGAGGATCGATCCTAGGGTGCCCAGAAATGTTTTTTAGCCTCTGTTTTTTAGGATCGATCGTAGGGTCATGGGACGATCGATCCTGGCTCGTAAAAAACAGTTTTTAAAATTCTTAAAACTTTCCTATTTGATCTTAAAACGAATCCCAGTCACTTGGGGTATCTTATTCTTTATAAATAGGGTTTGTTTTCATAGAGAGGGTCAAGCAAGCCTTTCCTAATTAGGTTTTACAAAGTTCATCTTCTCAAACCTTTCTAGAGCACTTTTACCTAGGTTTTCACATACATGCTCTAGAAACTTTCAAACCACACATTATTTCACATCCTTAAATGTTTGTGAGTCCGTTGCGACGGAGATCGAGCTTGCGAGTTCATGGTAGAAGGAATCGCTGTGAAGAGGTTGGTTGCGACCAAAGCCGTGAAGACGGAGATCAATCGTGTGCGGTCATGGGAGTGAAGAATTTTGCTTAAGTCCTTTTGGTCTGTAAGTGTGTCTTGTACTCATTGTACTCATTGAGTTCATAGTGGATTTGCTTCAACTGGACTAGGTCCCGTGGTTTTTCCCATCAAGGTTTTCCACGTAAAAATCTCTTGTGCAATCTCTTACATGCTTTTATACTTGCTATGCAATTGAATTGATTGTGATAATTGGGATTTTGAGTGTTCATAATTAAAATTGGGTAAGGTTTATAGTAATACCTATTCAACCCCCCTTCTAGGTATTGTAGGGTTAATATAACCGGAATTTCATGAGGATTATTGAGGGCTTCGGATCTTTTCTGTCAATATTATGAATGTGAAGATTATTACGCTAAAAATAGTTAAGAATATGCATGTACGTTGAACTATCACTTAAAAGAGGTGAAATTTTTTTACCTAAGACTAATACTCTGTCCTCTTCCATATGTTCAAAAGAGGCATTTAGATAGTTCTTGTCATTGTGGAACTATTACTATTACCTCAACGCAGCAAACTGCTTGATTTAAATTTGGAAAAGTGGACAAGATAGTGATAGAGATGGCAATGTGATAGGATGACTGTTTAAACTATTAGATGCGTTAGAGGTCTTATAGAGATATAAGCTTCCACAATTTATGAAAGATTTTGAAACAATTCAGTGTGCCATGGCAGTTATGTTGATAGATGGTATACATGCATAATGGTCGTTTAAACGTTCGGTTACTTTCAATCATTATGATGCTTCGGATTGTTCTTTCCTAGCTAGCAAAATTGAGTAGATGGATTTTTTGTGCAGAAAATATGGGTAATTATGTAAGGTAATTGTTATATATACCCACTTGTTATTCCCTTTACATCAAGCATTCAACACAAGTAGAGAGAGAGAGAGAGAGTGAATGAATGAAGAAATTTTGCTTAAAAGCATCCATTCTCCTACTACTCATACTGCTTGTTACGGATTTTTTGGATGTTGAAGCTCAAGTTTGTCAACCAAGCGGTAAAATTAGGGGAAAGAAATCCTACCAATGCAACCAAGAGAATGACTCTGATTGCTGTGTTCAAGGCAAGCTTTACACAACTTACACATGTTCATCAACCGTGTCTAGTTAGACCAAGGCACACCTCACTATTAACAGCTTTCAAAAGAGTGGAGATGGTGAAAGCTCATCAGAATGTGACAACCAGTAGTACCACTCAGACAACACACCAGTTGTGGCACTATCAACCGGATGGTTTAACAAGAAGGGAAGATGCTTTAACGACATCACTATAAGTGCCAATGGACGGAGCGTGGTGGCCATGGTGGTGGATGAGTGTGACTCAACTATAGGATGTGATGAAGACCGTAATTATCAACCTCCATGTGATGACGATATTGTGGATGCCTCGAAAGCTGTTTGGGAAGCCTTGGGTGTGCCTAGTGACAACTGGGGTTTGGTGGATATAACATGGTCTAATGCTTAATTAATTTTGAATAGTAGGTTGTGTGGGAGTCTATGGTTGCTTGCGTTTCAATATGTATTAGGTCTTGCCTTTATTGGACTAAAAAGTCCATCTTCCAAACGACGGAGGGATGTTCTCACCAGGTTCGACTAAAAAGTCCACTTCTTCATCTTAGTCCATCCCACTAGCCACGAGAGTAATAGGTCTGACTCCGCGTCCTGGCTTGGAGGGTCGCGGACCGCGCTGTCTGAAAAACCAGCACATCGATGTCAATGCCCGTGGCCTCGAGCTCTGCCAATGTGCCGGTTGAAAATGGAGGATGGCTAGAAGTAGGCTCTTTGGAAGAGCTTTCGGCCTCAAGAAAAAAGAAAGAGGGAAGGAAAAGAAACCAACATAGGAAATAGGTCAAATTTGAAAGCAGCTTATAAACTTTAAAAATATAAAATATAAAAAATATATATATAATGGAAAAGCACCTCCGAGGGCTTGGGTTTGGTAGAGTCTGTCGCGGTATGAGGGACAAAAGAGGTTAGAGCTTCCTCGACCACCTTCCTTCGATGGGTGGGGGTCACTTTCTCCTTCTCTTCCACCTTCTCCTTCCACTTCCCCTTCACCTCTCTCTTGGAGGGTAAATAGAGAAAGCAGTCCCCGTGGTGGATGGTCAAATAGGGCTTCTTGAGGATGAGATTTAACAAAGTCCCGATAGGAGCTAATGACTCTCACCAAGAACTTTGCATATTCATCAGCAAATCCCCATGTGGGACTTCCTTAGAAAGGTAATCTTCTTCGTCGCCGCATACAGTCGGGAGGGTAAAACGCATGTTCGCAGCTTCGTAATGCGCATCCCAAGAAAGAAGATGAGGCACTCCTTGATCGAAGCCAAACTGCCTCGAAATCCAACCCGCGTGATAAGGAACCGTGGCAGACTTATTCTCCACCACCACAGGCAGAGGAGGTTCGCCAAGTACAAGGCATATACCATAGGAATCTCCCCTGAAAGGTGGCAAACTCCACAGAAGTAGTCTCCTCGGGGCAGCAGCTGCCTATTTGAGGCCAGGGAGGAAACTAAGTATGGGCAATTCTGGGCAATGTCCATGTAGTCGCCTAGCTTCTTCTTCAAGGAATCAACCCAGCGCGTAATGCGTAAGCACATCTGGGGACTTCTTTCTCCACCTCTTTCCCTTTTTCTATAACCTTCACTTTCTTGGTTGGGGGGATCTTGTATAGCGCGGGGGCGTACCCTTTGAAGTGCTTGTACAGAAACAATTAAAGGAACGAGGTGGGGAAGTAGCTGTTGACAAAGTAATGCCCCTTCGACCTCTCCATGTCCCCCTTTATCATATCAAGGCGATAATAGAGGAAGAGGGGAGCCAGCACTAGCCTCGACCCTACCGCAATCCTGATCGCCAAAGTGAACACATGGCCATGGATCCCGTCTTCTGCCCTTCCTCGAGGATGTGCTGGCAAAGCTAGTAAGACACAAAGGCCTCGAGCTCGTAGTTGCTGTCCTTCCCGACTCCCGCCCTCGGTTGATTTTTTTTATCACTAAAGTCTTTAAAAAAAAAAATTACTTTACCCATCCAGACAGGGTGCACTTTTTCTGCAGTCCCTCTATATCTACTACGACCTGATGACGCAGAGTTCATCTGCCTTCTTCTCTTCCTCATTTAGAATGGCCCAGGGCTCCTCACCAAAAAGAAGAAGCCAAATCAGCACCACCACATCTTCTAGCATGGGAGCGAATTCTCCCCACGCAGCCACGAAGGTGTGTGTCTCCGCGGACCACCAAAAGAGCAAGAATTCCAAACTCAGTTTGTCTCTCTTCACGTCCAGCAACGAAGAAAGCCGAATAGCTTTCAAAAACCCGGCATCGCGAAGCTTCTCTTGAGAGGCGGGGATATCGCAAATCTCGTCACACCATGCCTTCCACCCAATCCAAGGTTGGGAATGCGAGCCGTACTGGAGAGTACTAGCAGAAAAGTCCCCCCTCTCAATGCAGAAACGCGGCAGCGAGGTTGCGGATGGAAAGATTGCATCACGACTCAAGGCCTCCCCATGGGGCAAAAGCATGTTGTGCCCTGGCTTAGCAGTGGGCCTAAATTCACCTTTGTCTACAACCTTCCATAAGGAATCTCGCAACAAGTGAGTGTTTTTCCATGAAGAATGGGAGGGACCTCAAGAACGACACCGTCCTTATGTGCATAAACGGCGGTTATTGAAGCCATTAGAGTAAGAAAAAGGAGGCACTTAGCAGAGAGTAAAAAAGAGAGGAGGTTGCAAAGAGAATGATGAGTGAGACAATAGAAGAAGAATGGAAAAAATGGTTAAGTGCCCCATTTATACCAAAAAGAGAAAGAGACACCGTCATCATTGAGAGGTGGAAAGGAGCAAGCAGGAACGTTTCTTAGAAGCACAGAGATCGAGGCCACGTTACACTGAGAAGAGCTAACCTCAGCATGACACGTAGGCCATGATGTCTTACCAAAAATGGTGTGATTAATAGCCGTACTTATGACAACCGCGTGCCAAAGAGGAAGGGTCACATCCGTTACTAGTGTCATGATGGTGTAGTTATGGGCTACAGGACAAAAGAGGATAGGCTGTCATCCACCGGTACCACACGTGCCAAGGAACGCGTGAATGCACGCATAAGACAAGGGGCAACTATAGATATAAGGGGTTTCGAGATCAAACGCCTGATACGTGGTGGGCGCAGAAAGGCCCTAAGGAATGACTCTCTCTGGCCACAAGCCATCGCCACACACACGTGCTTAGCATGTGACTTCGGGGTAAAAGTAAGAAATGCCTCAAGAAGGTCTCCCTCAACGACAGCCCATGTGATCGCGCTTGGAAGAGGGAACCTCAAGAAAGAGGTACCTCATGATTAAGATCCTGTGGAAAGACCACCGTAGTGACCGAATAGGGAGTAAGGGACTGATATGGTTAGGAGGGTCGAGGTTGGAGACGAGGTTATAAAGGGAGAAGCTCGAGGATGACTCGAGGAGCGATTCTCCCTTATGTGACCTCGTCCACTTTCGAGGCAACTTGGATGGTATTAAATGCCTAGCAGAGGTCTAGCAGGGTAGGATGATATGCTGAAACCAGTAGGATAAGATCTTGCATAGAGCCCTCAAAGGCCCACAGGAATGAAGTGACTATTCACTGATAGGGTTTAGGCTAGGACCCACGTGTAATGCATTAAATGGCATTAAATGCCACTTGGCAAGTGTTAGCTGGCGTCTAATGTGTCATTTCAAGTAGGCCTGCCAGACGGTCCCATCACCCCCTTTTTTATGAGAAGTCGCACCTAGACCTCACTATAAAAAGGGAGCTTAGGCTTAACAAAAAAAAAGAGAATCCTGGAGATAGGAGAAGAATAGAGGAGACAAAAGAAAGAAGGAGAGAACATATAGAAAGAGATCACTGGTTCATGCCTAAAGGAACAAAGACAAAGGGGTATCCAGTGAGCCAGTCTCGTAGAGTCCCAGGGAAGCCTCCCTCCATTCCATATCACTCCCCTCACTCGCCCCGCCGGTTTGTCAATTTCCACGGTGTCACCACACGTGCCAACCTCGCCATAAGCATGATCCTCTACTGTGCACCCTCGTTGAACTCATCCATCTACACCTTTGAAATTTTCTAGTTCATTTCGTTCTTGCAGATTGTAGAAATATCAATGGTCTCATTTGATAGCTTTCCCTCAAATTAAAAAACTAAGGAGGAGTTCAATCCTCATCTGCTAATATTTTTTATGTCGATTCCTATTTTGTTTTGCGATGACTACCTTCGAGGATGGACTTGTGCATTCAAATGCTACGGAGTATTAAAGAAGTGAAAAGAAAAAAAAAAGAGAGAGATTACAGTTCCACGGGATGCCTGTTATAACCATTTTCCATCATTTGAAAATTTTTTAGCTTATGCAAATGTTCAGCCCAAGTTTTGGGGATACCGCTAAATCTCACCACTCTTGAGCTTGGAAATGGAGTCAAAGTGATTTTATGTTGTGCATGAGAATTTTAAATGGGTTGTTAGGAATGGGAACAGCAGCAATTTATTGGATGATCCTTGGATAGGAAGTAGGCCTCTGAAAGATCGATGATAAATGTTATCAGCCCCAGGTTTCAGTCTTAGGGTTTCTAATCTCAGATATTTATCATAGTCCTTTGTACTTCAACAAACCAAATTTTTTGCTACAATTATTTCCAGCAGTATTTGAATAAATAACAGTTCACTGCCACATATATATATGTACCGTATAAAAATCAATGTGGATGGTGCAGCTAAAGGCAACCCTGGTATGGTATTTTAAGAAATCATAGTGCTTCACATATATCGAAACAGATTATTTAGTGTCTTTTAATATGATGCCCAGGTAGGAGCCCCTTATGTTGTTGCAAGAGATACCTGCACGAATTCAAGCGTGTGAAGTTATCTTTTGTTACCATGTAGTATCAACTAACTATCTTTTTTGCCTATCTATGCTACTCAGAGACCTTGACTTGCTATCTTTTGTATCATACTCGTTACCAGACTTCTTACAGGACGTTTTGTATAATAATGCTCTTCCACAAAAAAAGGAAAAAAAAAATGATCAGTTGGAGAATCAAAGTTCAACATAAATGAAATTCATCCATCTCAAATATTTACTATTACCTTCTATGAGATCTATAGAAAGAATTAAGACTAGCCAGAAAAAGCCTAGGATTTATATTGCTGTGGAGTATTGCATGGACAAAATAGCCCAGGTACCCCATCAGAAAGTTTGGCCTTGGGATTGTCTTCTGCACAGTTCCAGTTGTTTTAAAATTTCAATAACAATGTGTCAGTATGATTCCCCTTCTTCATCAAAGATGGCTCAGATTGAGTCAGACTTAAAACCATGGATGCTCCTCTAATCTGCAACACCTTTGAGCTCTCTTTTTCTGGTTCAACCTGAATATAATAGGATATACAGGAGTAGAGATCATGAGCAGTGAATCACACTGAATGTCCGTTCATCTGCAAAAATATCAATACGCTCCATTGTCCACTGTGGTTGGTTAATTGAAGTTAGAATTTCCCCTGGTTGGAACTGAAGTAAATAAATTCAAGCATCAAATATATCAATGACAGACTGGACCCGTAAGTTGCAAAAGGGGACTAATTCTGCAAGAATAGTATCAAAGGTATTCCTCAGTAACCAATGTTTCCACACATCCTGCCCTTACTGTAAATTCTCCTCTCGTTTTTCTGATTAACGCAGTGTGATGAAAATTGTAAAAAATACATGCTGTGGTGCTGATCTACATCACCAATTTCCTCAATTTGATTATAATAAGTCATAGCAGATTTCAAAAAAAAAAAAAAAAAAAAAAAAAACATTGATACTCCACAGATTTCACTGTTAATTTTAGTATTGAGTTTTAAATTCATTTTACAGGAACAAAATTGTTGTGTTCTTATGATGTGACTTCACTTCTGAACACGGATAATTTTTGTAAGTTCTTTAAAAAATTACTAGGACAAATTGTTGAGGGCTGGAGAGGCATCCAGTGACGACAAAATGTCCCGTTATTGTAGAAGACTGGAAGTAAGGGAAGGTCACACTCAAAATTCCCAAAACACTATTATGCAAGTCTATATCCAAAGTGAAATCCTGAAAGCAGAACAACCATCTATGCTCACTATTAAATGTGCAAACTATACTAACAATATTCAACCGTATGTAAAATTAGTGTCTGATAGTGCTGACACATTTTTATCTAAAGACTAATACTCTTATCCTCTACTATACGTACAAGAGAAATTTCTGTGGTTTTTTTTTCACGGTACAACCCAAGTTGTGTTGCCTCAACGCAACACTGGTTGATTTTAAATTAGGCAAGTGAACAAGACCGTGATAAAGACGGTGATAAGATAAAACAACCATCTAAAGTAAGCAGATGCGTTGAGTTTTTATCTAGGATATCAGCTTCATCATTCTAAATTGATCAAGGAAACCAACAAGGGCATGAGTTGAGTTTGGAGATCATAACTTACAAAAAGGATTTTTTTTTTTTTTTTTTTTTTTTTTTTTTTTTTTTTATAAATATAATTCATAGAGCCGTGGCAGTTATGCTGATAGATGGTATGCTGTTTGTTTGAACTATCAGTTTGATGCTTTTGATTGTTCTTTCCTAGTAGAGACGAGCAGCATAATTGCCCTTTGTTTTTTCTCTAGAATATCAGGGCCCTTATTTGGGATCATACCACTACACATATAGAAGACACAATGAGCAGGTTTATTCGTAGTTCTAGGCACAACATTGGGTAAATTTGATTGGGCAGTTGTTATAAATACCCACTTGGAAATCCTTCTCTGCATCAACCATTAAACACAAGAAAGCAGGAAGAGAGATAGAGAGAGAGAGAGAGAGAGAGAGAATGAAGAAATCTTGCATAAAAGCATCTATTCTACTAATAGTCATACTCCTTGTTACATATTGTTTGGGTGTTGAGGCTCAAGTTTGTCCGCCAAGTGGTAAAATTAGGGGAAAGAAGCCCCCTCCTGGCCAATGCAACAAAGAGAATGACTCTGATTGCTGTGTTCAAGGGAAGCTTTACCCGACTTACACATGTTCACCAGCCGTGTCTGGTCAGACCAAGGCACACCTCACTATTAACAGCTTTGAGAAGGGTGGAGATGGTGGAGGCCCATCGGAATGTGACAACCAGTACCACTCGGACAACACACCGGTCGTGGCACTATCAACCGGATGGTTTAACAAGAAGGGAAGATGCTTAAACAACATCACTATAAGTGCCAACGGGCGGAGCGTGGTGGCCATGGTGGTGGATGAGTGCGACTCAACTATGGGTTGTGATGAAGACCATGATTATCAACCTCCATGTGATAATGATATTGTGGATGCCTCAAAAGCTGTTTGGGAAGCCTTGGGTGTGCCTAGTGACAACTGGGGTTGGATGGATGTAACATGGTCCGATGCTTAATTTCGAGCAGTAATGTTGGAGTCTTGCGGTTGCTTGTGTTGCAATATGCTGTCTGCATTACCCTTGTGTGTGTTGCTTTGTTTTATAAATATGGTCCAATGTAATCCTACATTATATACATACGAAATCTAGTAAAATTCTCCAGCTAATGTCGTTCATGCAAATTGTTGGAATATTGATAGCCTCCAATGATATATTGATATGTTTCCCTCAAATTAGCAAAACCATGGAGCAATAGTAAACTCTTGTGCTCTAATTCTTTTTGCTGTTGATTCCATTTTTTGTTTCCTAATGGCTTCTCTCTCAAGGATGGATTTGTGCGGTCAAATTTTATATAAAGATGTTAAAAGATATATAACAAAAAAAAAAAAAAAAAAAGAGGAACGATAAAAAAACATTGATCACCCTTCTGCAAAATGCTTGTTAAACCCAATTGCCATCATTCAGAGAAATTTTAGCTTATGAAAACATCCATCCCATCAAGCCGAGTATGAATTCAAAACCATATAATGAAATCATACTTCCATTTTTCTTCCTCAAATGCCAGTCCTTTTTTTTTTTTTTTTTTTTTGGCCGTCCAAATGAAGATTATTTTTATTAATAAATGATGACATAAAATTACACCCAGACTATTGAACCTGAACATCAGGGAACAGCCAACTAAACTAAGCCCTAAGAAGACAGAGCATGACAGTGGTTACAAAACAGTATACATCCAAGGGCCGACCAAGCCATTACAATATTGGTTAGGAGTATTAATCCACATGAGTGCCACATGAGTGCACTTGTGTTTTAGCCAATTTCCATTCTAGCTTGAAAAAATCATAATGCTTATTTTTAAGCTATCTAATCCATGAGCTCTACCTCTTAAAGCTTCATTTTCTGCAAGTCCCAGAGATTTTGCAAAGATCTCTGAAATCCCCTCTTCGTAGTTGTTATGAAGCAAGTCAATGCTTGTCAGTCAGGTTACCTTCTAACTAAGATCTGGGTGGCCTAGACGGTTGATACTAACAATTGATAAAAGGGGACATACTAGAATTCGTGTGATCTTGAACAGAGCAGATCCATCCTTAGCAAGGGCTCATGGTTCAGCTCTGCTAGCAATTGGGTTTCTACATACCAGAAAGATAAGACAAAAATTAGGTGTCTGAGATCCTTAGAAATGGTTGCAGCCAGGTCTAAACCAAAAATTAACAAGCAGCTAGTATCCAAAGTTAAAAATGTTGATAAAAACAAAAAAAATCAAAGATCACAAGAGATACAAAATGAATGTATGAAGGAGTGAGAGCCTTACCAACTCCAGGTGTTGCTTAGAAGGAGAGAGCCATTGCCACCTTTACAAGTGTATAACAAAAACTGAAGACTATTCTATGCTGGCAAGGAGTAAATGTGCTATAAACAGCTTCAGAGTCTAAAATGCTCATTGTTTTCAGGATTTGATTTCCCTCCATTAGTCGTTAGCTCAGTGAGAATTTATGATTCTGTTGTTTTAAACTTAATAAATACAGATCAAAGTTAAAACCTCTTATTTAAATTTACCATGCCAAGATCCAATTTCAGGACTCTTTCGAAGTGAATAATGGCACCATTTCCATTTCAGAAAACTAACATATCCTCAACACTAGAATTAGATTCGTACAAAGTTCAAAAAGTGGAAGGGAATGTTGGCTTTCAATCTTCAATCTAAACTAAAACAGTACTAAAGAAAAGAAGAAAAAACAGGGGATAAAGAGCACAAAAAACAGGGGCTGTTCGTGGAGAGCAAAACCAGCACGCCTGGTTCCCTATATCTCATTTCAACACAGCAAAAACCCACTAGGATAAGTTCCCAATAGATTACATCCATGCCCTACACTTGGCAACATCTCCCTACACTAAAAGACACAAAAAAGACAACAAAACATGGAACTGACTTTTAACAAAAAACAAGACATTAACTTTAACACTCCCCCTTAATGGCTTGTGGTTGAACACCCAACATTTCTCTAAAATATTGAAGTTTATCTTTAGATAGAGCTTTGGTGAAGATGTCCGCCAATTGTTCCTCAGATTTGCAATATTAGAGTTGAATCTCCCCATCATCCACAACCTCTCTAATAAAATGATGCTTGATGGCAATGTGCTTTGTGCGACAATGGTAGATGGGATTCTTTGTCATAGCAATAGCGGATTTGTTGTCACAAAAGATTGGAGTAGCTCTCGTTGATTTTCACCAACATCTTCCAAAATTCTCCTTAGCCATATCACTTGTGAAGTTGCCAATGATGCTGAAATATATTCGGCCTTGGCAGATGATTGTGCCACTGTTTGTTGCTTCTTGGATGCCCATGAAAACACGCTTGAGCCAAATGAGAAAACATACCCTGAAGTGCTTCTCATATCATCAACACAACCAGCCCAATCACTATCACAAAACCCAAGCAACTTTATATCAACTCTTCTTTCATACATAATCCCAAATTCAAGTGTACCTTGTATGTATCTCAATACTCTCTTGGCAGCCCCAAAATGGATTTGACTTGGCTTATGCATGAACCAAGACAACAAGCTTGTAGCATACATAATGTCCGGTGTTGTAGCTATTAGGTACAATAAGCTTCCAACCAAGCTTCTATAAAGTGATGCATCCACTTCTTTGCTTCCATCTTCTTTCAACAATTTTTCATTCACAACCAAAGGTGTAGCAACCGTTTTGCAATTCTTCATATTAAATTTTTCAAGAAGAGTTTTTGCATACTTCTTTTGAAAAATGAAAACACCATCTTCTTGTTGGTAAGTTTCAATGCCCAAGAAGTAATGCAAGAGGCCTAAATCACTCATTTCATATTTTTTTTCATCATCTCTCTTTTAAATTCATCAATCATTTTAAATTCATTTATGAACGTTTCAACATAAATGAATTTCATCCAACTCAATTAAGACTAGCCGGCCAAAGCCTTGGATTTATCTTTCCGTTGAGACACTATATATATATGGACAAAACACCCCCCGGTGCCCCATCAAAAATTTTGGCCTTGTGGATGTGTCCTGTAAATGGTTGCCAATCCAATAGCTTCAACAGTGTTCTACCTAGCTGAAATTTCACTCCGACCTCTTTGATTGGTGTTTGGCCTGGTGCATGGCCAGTTGAGATGTGAAACGATGCATGCGTGACTATTTCCAGTTAATAGAAACTTGAGCAGTGTATATATTTTGCAGTTTCATAGCCACTTGAATCTATTTAACTTCGGTTCCAAAAAGGGAAAATCTCACTTGAATTACCAACAGTGGACAATGGGGTTGCACTGATATTTTTGCAGATTAATGGAAATTTAGAGCTCATGATTTCTATTACTCTACATTCTGTCTTGTTCTTCGTCTTTGAACTGCTCAATATTAAGCTTGCCACTATCACCTGGAGTCGATCACCATTCTCTTAAATTTCAAAAAAGGACTGAATCATGTTTAGTTTCGGTCATGTAAGGAATAAAAGTTCATAGTACCTCAATGACTTTCCCGGTGTGCTTTCCTAGCTTGATTTTTTTAAAAAAAAAAATAAATAATTTAAAAATTTTATTAAAAGAAAGAAAATAAAATAAAGAAAAAAGACAATAAAGGATAAAGGATAAGTCCAGACTTGGTGACTTATAGAATGTCACATTCCAGCTCATAGGATTACCATAAACTCTGATCATATGGTAAAGTTATCAATATGATTTCCGGGCTCGACAAATTGGAAATGCATATAGACTTGTCCTTGTGGAACTATTACTATTGTCTCACCGCAGCAAACTGTTTGATTTAACTTTAGAAAAGTGCACAAGATAGTGATAAAGATGGCAATGTGATAGGATGACTGTTTAAACTATCAGATGCGTTAGAGGTCCTATTAGGATATAAGCTTCCACAATTGATGAAAGATTTTGAAACAATTCATTGTGTCGTGGCAGTTATGTTGATAGATGGTATGCATAAGAGGTCGTTTAAACAATCTGTTACTTTCAATCATGGTGATGCTTTGGATTGTTCCTTCCCAGCAAAATTGAGTAGATGGCTTTTTCGTAGTTGTAGGCAGAAAATATGGGTAGTTATGTTGGGTAATTGTTATATATACCCAGGCTACTTGTTATTTTCTCTATATCAAGAATTCAACACAAGTAGAGAGAGAGAGAGAGAGAGAGAGAGAGAATGAAGAAATTTTGCTTAAAAGCATCTATTCTCCTACTAGTCATACTGCTTGTTACTGAATTTTTGGATGTTGAGGTTCAAGTATGTCGGCCAAGTGGTAAAATTAGGGGAAAGAAACCCCCTCCTGGCCAATGCAACAAAGAGAATGACTCTGATTGCTGTGTTCAAGGCAAGCTTTACCCAATTTACAAATGTTCACCATCCGTGTCTAGTCAGACCAAGGCGCACCTCATTATTAACAGCTTTGAGAAGGGTGGAGATGGTGGAGGCCCATCAAAATGCGACAACCAGTACCACTCAAACAACACACCAGTTGTGGCACTATCAACCGAATGGTTTAACAAGAAGGGAAGATGCTTAAATAACATCACTATAAGTGCAAACGGGCGGAGCGTGGTGGCCATGGTGGTGGACGAGTGCGACTCAACTATGGGATGTGATGAAGACCATGATTATCAACCTCCATGTGATAACGATATTGTGGATGCCTCGAAAGCTGTTTGGGAAGCCTTGGGTGTGCCTAGTGACAACTAGGGTTGGATGGATATAACATGGTCCGATGCTTAATTTCAAACAGTTGTGTTGGAGTCTCTAGTTGCTTGTGTTTGCGTTGAATATTTTGTCCTCTTGCCTTTGTGTGTTGCTTTGTTTTATAAATATTGTTGTATGTAAATTTAATTAAATCTTGTGAAATTTTCTAGTTCATATCGTTCTTGCAAATTGTAGAAATATCGATGGTGTCCATTGATAGCTTTCCCTCAAATTAAAAAACTAGGGAGCAAGTCAACTCTCATCCGCTATGCTATGAAAAAGGTGGGGAAAAAAAAAGTACATTTCCACGCAAAATTTTTAGCAAAATTTATAAAATTTATTTGCCATCATTTGCAAAAATTTTAGCTTATGCAAATGTTCAGCCCAGGTCTCTGGGATACCGCTAAACCTCACTACGCTTGAGATTGGAAATGGATTCACAGTGATTTTATATTGTGCATGAGAGTATTAAATGGGTTGTTGGGAATGGGGACAGCATCAGTTTATTGGAAGATTTTTGGATAGGAAGTGGTCAGTAGGCCTCTGAAGGATGATAAATGTTGTTAGCCCCAGGTTTTAGTCTTAGGGTTTCTACTTTCTAATCTCAGATATATATCCTACTCCTTTGTACTTCAACAAACCAAATCTTTCGGCTACAATTATTTCCAGCAGTTTTTGAATAATATTACAATTCAATGCCACGTATGTCCCATGTAAAAATTGATGTGGATGGTGCAGCTCAATGTTAGCCAGTAAAAGCCTAGGATTTATATTGCTGCGGAGAATTGCATGGACAAAACAGCCCAGGTACCCCATCAGAAATTTTGGCCTTGTGATTGTCTTCTGCACAGTTCCAGCTGTTTTAAAATTTTAATAACATGTGTCAATATGATTCTCCTCTTCTTCATCAAAGAAGACTTATAACCATATATGCTGCAATAATCTGCAACAGCTGTGAGCTCTCTTTTACTGGTTCAACCAGAATATAATAGGATGTACAGGAGTAGAAATCATGAGCAGTAAGATCAGGGTGGCCTTGGCGGTTGAAACTAACAATTGATAGGAAGGGGTGTACTAGACAGTCGTAGCAGACCTCAATATTGGTGATGTCTTACTATAAATGTGGGTTAAGATAATGTGGTGCAAAAGCCGCTAGCAAGTTGGGTTAAGATAATGTGATCTTTAACAGAGAAGATCCATCTATAGCAGGGGCTCCTACTTCAGCCCTTCTAGCAAGTTGCTTTGTACATACTCTGCACAACGAAGGAAGATAAAAAGTAGGTGTCTGAGATTCTTAGAAATGGTTGCAGCCTGGTCCAGACAAATTTAACAAGCAGCTAGTATCCAAAAGTGAAAATTGTCATTAAAGAAGATCAATAATGATCACATGAGATGCAAAATAAATGTGTGAAAGAGTGAAAGCCTTACCAACTCCAGATGTAAAATAAATGTATAAAATAAATGTACAAGTGCGTGATGAAAAATTAAGATAATTCTACATATGTAAAATAAATGTATGAAAGAGTGAATGTGCTATAAACAGCTTCGGAGAGCCTTCACTGCCCCTTGTGTTCAGGATTTGAATCCCCTTCAAAAATGTTAGTGGTTAGCACAATCATAATAAATAACTGATCCAAGTGTAAACCTCTTATATATAAATGGCATGGCAAGATCGAAATTTGAAGACTCTTTCAAAGCGCATAATGGCACTGTTTCCATTCCAGAAAAGCTAACATATCCTCAACACCCAAATTAGATGCACACAAAGTTGAAAAAGTGGAAGGGAAAAGCATGGCACAAAGCAGATTGGTTGGAGCATGAAAGTTTCAACATAAATGAGTTTCATCCAACTCAATTAAGACTAGCCGGCCAAAGCCTTGGATTTATCTTGCCGTTGGGATACTATGTGGGCAAAACATCCCCCGGTGGCCCATCAAAATTTTGGCCTTGTGATTGTCTCCTGAACTTGGCCAATCCAATAACTTCAACTAGTATTCTTCCTAGCCAAAATTTTCACTCCGACCTCTTCCATTGGTGTTTTGCCTCGTCCATGGCCAGTTGATGGTAAACTGTGCATGGTTGAGCATTGTATATATGTTGCTGTTTAGTAGCCACTTGAATCTATATAAATTTGGTTCCAAAAGGGGGAAAATGTCACTTCAATTACCTACCGTGGACAATGGGGTTGCACTGATATTATTGTAGATTAATGGAAATTTAGAGGTCATGATTTCTAGAAAAGGATTACATCTCTTTCAAAGCAATAGAAATTTTGCTCAAGGCTTTTGCTTTTTGAATAGATCTTCTGAAGCATAACCCTATCAAACCATACAATGGGCAGGTAGTGATCGGATGGTCTTGATTGATGAATGGGTGCTATTCTAAGTAGTGTTGGGAGGCTTGACAGTATCGTACAGAGCAACCCTACATCCATGATTATTAGCATGAATTTAGTGTTTCCACCAAACCCTTTCTTGGATATCTTCACATGGTGCCGCCAATGTTCTTAGAACAAAGTTGACAGCTTGGTACTTGCTATTTCAAGCGCCAGTGAAAGCTTCTCCATTCAATTGGGTTTTAGGTGCTTAAAGCCTTAAACCAAAGACCCAACTGGAAGGAAAGAAACTAATGGAAAGAAGCTAGTGGACAGGGCTATTAAAATAAAGCAAGAGCAACAAATCAATTGGGGTTTTTATTTTTTATTTATTTATTTTTTTCTTTTGGTGCTATGTTTCTGGTGATACCTCTCCTGTTTCTGGTGTAATCTTGGTTTGGTATATTCTATTTGGAAAATGCTACTTGCCCCAAATTATTTTCCCAAATTTAACATTCCAAATGATGTTGCAACATAACAACCCATAAGTTTGAATTATGAGTTCTGAATTTAAATAAACCCAAAAATAAGATTCCACCACATTTGAAATGTTGAATTTGGGAAGTTTAATTTATTTTACTGTTTTGTGTGTTCTGGTCTGTTCTTGTTCCTAGCAAAAGATCATAGGAAGATGTTGAAGTAGTGCTTCCTCAATTTGGTACCACCGGCAAAATGGTACCTTACCAGGGCGGAGAAGGGTAAGGATATCATTGTGGAATCGATTACACCGCTAGAAATTTTACGTGACCCATTTCGATAAATAACTGATCCAAGTGTGAACCTTGTTATATATATTTGCCATGGCAAGATCCATTTCTGAAGAATTTTCCGAGTGACTCTTTCAAAGCATATATTGGAAAACTGAACATATCCTATATACCAGGATTAGACGCAGACAAAGTTCAAAAAGTGGAGGGCATCGAAAAACATGGCACAAAATAGATCAGTTGGAGTGTTAAAGTATCCAAGTCAATTAAGCTGAATAGCCCAGGCCAAAGCCTTGGATTTATGATGCCCTTTTCTTCAAAGGCACCTGATCGTGATTGAATCAGAGTTACGTCACAACCATGGCCTGCTCCAATAAATATCTGCAACACCTTCGAGCTCTTTTTTACTGGTTCAGCTTGAAGATAAATAGAATGTAAAGTAGTAGTCACTAAATCTCCAGTAACTTTGGATAATTGACTTGAGATTTTCCCTTTTTTGGAACTAAAGTAAATAGATTCAAGTGGTTATGTAACAGGAAAATATAAACACTACTCATGTTTCTATTAACTGTAAATAGTCTTGCACGCATCATTTCACATATCAACTGGCCATGAACCTAGCAGGCCCCCAAACACCAATTGAGGAGGACAGAGTGAAATTTCGACTTGGCTGAACACTATTTGGAGTTATTGGACTGGCAACCATCTGCAGGTCTGAATCTCCAGCATCTTCCAAAGCTTCCCTTGTCTTGTTCTTCGTCTTTTTTGGTCTTTGACCCAGTGTATCCCCAAAGCTGACAACCAAGGGACTAATCACTGTCGCGACGGGTGGGCAATGGTAAATCGCTAACCCAGGGATTTTTTTCCATAGCATTGAGACTCGAACTCGGGATCTTTCATCTCCACTCGAGACAACCACTTTGGGGCCAAGTGCCCAACCACTAGTCTTGTTCTTCGTCTTTGAACTGCCCCATAAGAAGCTTCCCACTATCTCCTCAAGTCATTCGCCATTCAGTTGAACCTCAGAAAATGACCGAATCATGTTTAATTCTGATCATATTTGATGGGGACATCAGATCCAAACCCAAACAGAATGCCTCTATTATCTTGAAGGTCAAGGATTTCCATATATATTTAATTTTATGTATGGAATTTATGGATTATTTTCATTTTGGTGAGAAGCCAAACCCCTCTAGGTGCCGATGTCTTTTTGTTGGTGAAGTTCAATCCCTTAGGTGTCGTTTCCTAAGGCTCCCCGGCCCCTTTCTCCATACTTTATCTGTTTGTGAATTCCAACCACTTAAGTGCCAAAGCCTAGGTTTTTCCCCTCATGTCTATTGGTGGAATTCAACCCCTGGGTACCCAATTCCTAAGGTACCCCCTTTCGTCTTTTCCCACCTAAGTTAATTTGTGTGGTTGTGCTGCATCAATATTTCTCAAACAACAGTTCATAGTTTCTCAATGACTTTCACGCTTTACTTCTTTTATTTTTATTATTACTTCTTTTATTTTTATTATTACACCAAGACTCCAACCATAAGATTTCCAGGTGCAACAATAGATGAAGTTAACCAATTTTATAAGGGCAGATTGCAGATGGGAAGAAACCTTGAAACTCCATATATCATTGTTCCTAATTAATGGATGAAGTTATCCAATTTTTTACTATTCATTAGGCAATGAAAGCTTTCTTCATTGAGTAATATGAGACGACTCAGACAGGAACAAATAGTGCAAATTTGTCACTGCATTAAATGCATTAAAAATACAAGCTAAGGTTTCTTCATAGAGTAATATGAAACTCAGACAGGAACAAATGGCAGCTTTAAATGTTCTCAAAAAAATAACTAAGCCAAATGGGTGTAAGCAGTATTGAGGGCTTCGGATCTTTTCTGCCAATATTATGAATGTGAAGATTGAAGGCTAGAGAGTCATCCATAGGACATCGAAATGTCAGTAAAGCAGGGGAAAATGTCCTCCAAAATTCCAGGCACACTATTATACAAATTGAACTCCAAAGTGGAATTCTCAAGGCAGAAGAGACAACTATGTTCACTATTAAATATGCATACTACATATAACAGATATAACAATTTTTTATCGGAGACTAATACTCTGTCCTCTTCCAT
Source organism: Liquidambar formosana (assembly GCA_039720395.1). NCBI lineage: Eukaryota > Viridiplantae > Streptophyta > Magnoliopsida > Saxifragales > Altingiaceae > Liquidambar > Liquidambar formosana. The sequence goes on along the minus strand of CM077831.1, from coordinate 14,402,959 downwards.
ATGTTTAAAAGAGGCATTTCTACGGTTCTTGTCACTGTGGAACTATTACATAGCCTCAACGCATCAAACTGCTTGATTTAAAATTAGGCGAGTGGACAAGATAGTCATAAAGACGGCAATGTGATAGGATGAATGTCCAAAGTACCAGATGCGTTAGAGGTCTTTCACGATATAAACTTCTACATTTGAAGTCATTCAAGGAAGCTGTTGAAACAATTCATCGGGCCGTGGCAACTATGCTGATAGATGGTATGCATAAGAGGTTGTTGAAACAATCTGGTACTTTTAATCATTGTGATGCTTTGGATTATTCTTTCCTAGCAAAATCTGACTGGTTTATTCGTAGTTCTAGGCAAAACATATGGGCAATTATGATTGAGAAATTGTTATATATACCCACTTGTTATCCTTCTCTGCATCAAGCCCTCAACACGAGTAGAGAGAGAAGGAGAGAGAGAGAGAGAGAGAGAGAGAGAGAGAGAATGAAGAAATCTATTCTCCTATTAGCCATACTCCTTGTTACGGATTGTTTGGGTGTTGGGGCTCAAGTTTGTCGGCCAAGTGGAAAAATTAAGGGAAAGAAGCCCCCTCCTGGCCAATGCAATCATGAGAATGACTCTGATTGCTGTGTTCAAGGCAAGCTTTACACAACTTACACTTGTTCACCATCAGTGTCTAGTCAAACCAAAGCACACCTCACTATTAATAGCTTTGAAAAGGGTGGAGATGGTGGAGGCCCATCTGAATGTGACAACCAGTACCACTCGGACAACACACCCGTCGTGGCACTATCAACTGGATGGTTTAACAAGAAGGGAAGATGCTTACACAACATCACCATAAGTGCTAATGGGCGGAGTGTGGTGGCCATGGTGGTGGATGAGTGCGACTCCACTATGGGATGTGATGAAGACCATGATTATCAGCCTCCATGTGAAAACGACATCGTCGATGCCTCAAAAGCTGTGTGGGAAGCCTTGGGTGTGCCTAGTGACAACTGGGGTTGGATGGATATAACATGGTCTGATGCTTAATTTCAAGCATGTGAGTGTCGGAGTCCTGTGTTGCTTGTATTTCAATATGTAGTATGTCTTGCAGTTGTGTGTCTTGCTTTTTTTTATAAATATGGTTGGAATGTAATCTTAAACTATGTACATTTTATGAAATCTAGTAAAATTCTCCAGCTAATGTCAGTCGTGCAAATTGTAGAAATATCGATGGACTTCAATGATACCTAGCCTTTAGCTCAAATTAGAAAAACCATGGAGCTCTTTTTCTCTCCAATCACTTTCCAAAATTTTCAAAAACATTATACTTTATTGCTGCCAGACAATTTCAGTTCAAATGCCTGTGGTATAGTTGCCTGATGGCATTTGCTTTACTTAATTGGTAAGAGAGTGATTCGAGCTTATGGAAAAGCTTTGAAAGCCATTTGTTGATATTAAGGAGTAATTAGCGGAAAGGGTAGATTCTATCCATTTGGATGAAAAAATAAAAATAAAAATGATAATTTCAGTTCAAATAGGAAAGGATGACATCTTTTTAAAGAAACAATAGCAATTTTCCTCATGGCTTTTGCTTTTCAGAAATGTCTCCTTCTGATGCATAACTCTATCAAACCAAACAATGGGCAGGTAGTAATTGGATGGTCATGATTGATGAATGGGTGCTATTCTGTGTAGTGTTGGCAGGCTTTCCAATATCTTATAGAGCAGACCTACATCAATGATTATTAGCATGAGTTTTGTGTATCCACCAAACCCTTCTTTGCATGTCTTCATATGTTCTTTGACCTAAGTGGGCATCTTGGTACTTCCTAATTCATGCGCCAGGTGCAAGTTTCTCCATAAACACGAATTCAAAGCGACCATGTTGGTGCCATACAAGTAATTTTAAAGGATCTGGTTGCTCAACGTGTGAAAGGAAACGATTTTAAGTGCTCAAGCCAAAGACCCTACTGGAAGGAAAGGAAGTAGGAAAGATGGCTTATGGGAGCTGTGGACAGGGCTACCAAAAGAAGGCAACGGCAACAAATCAATTGGGTTTACCTTTCTTTTTTTTCTTTTTTTTTTGTTGATATATTTCCAATGATATCTGTCCTGTTTCTTCTTGATTTGGTATTTTCTAGTTGGAAAATGCTACTTTTCCCAAATTATTTTTCTTAATTCAACATCCCAAATGATGTAGCAACAAAACAGCCCACAGATGTGAATTTCGAATTTAAATAAATCCAAAATCAAGAAGCCACCTCATTGGGATGTTAAATCGGGGAAGATGATTTGATTTAGTTTATTTTACTGTTTTTTTGTGTTTTGGTCTGTTCTCGTTTGTAGCAAAGGATCATAGGAAGATGTTGAAGAAGTGCTTCCTCAATTTGGTACAATCCCGGGAGGAAAAAGGTAAGGAAATAGTTGTGGAATCGATTACAGCACTACAAAATTTTCGTGACCCATTTCCATAAATAACTGATCCAAGTGTGAACCTCTTATATATATTTGTCATGGATCTTTCGATTAAGATGAATTTTTCAAAAGGTGGCAAGGGATCGAATGATTGATAAGCATGCACAAAGTAGATCGGTTGGAGCATGAAATTTTCGAAATAAATGAATTTCATCCAACTCAATTAAGATGACTAGCCAGTGGAAGCCTTGAATTTATCTTTCCGTGAGGTAGCATATGGACAAAAAAGGTTTTTATCACCTTAGATTGAATCAGACTTACAACCATGGCTTGCTCCTATAGATAACTGTAACACTTTTGACAACTTGGAAGATAAATTGAATGTATAGTAGTAGAAATCATGAAAACTGAATTTCCATTAAATAACTATGGGTAATTGAAGTGAGATTCTCCCCTTTTTGGAACTCAAGTAAATAGATTCCAGTGACTACGAAACAGCAAAATATATACACTCCCAATGTTCAGGCTTGTTGGGACATTATTGGTCAAGATGTTATACAGGCAGTGGCTATATTCTTTGAGCAAAGTTGGATTCTTTCTTACTTAAATTCCAATTTTCTTGTCCTTATTCCTAAGGTCCTTGAGGCAGCTTCTATTAATCAATATAGGCCTATTGCTTTGGCAAATTTTTTGTTTAAGATCATTCCTAAGATTCTTGCTGATAGGCTGAGCCCTATTGTTAGTAGAATTATTTCTCATAATCAAGCTGCTTTTGTAAAAGGGAGGAGTATTGCTGCTCCTATTTGTTTAGCTTCTGAATTCTTTAATCTCTTGGATCCTAAATGTTTTGGAGGGAATGTGGGTATCAAATTTGGATGTTACTGAAGCCTTTGACGCTCTTGAAAAGGGTTTTCTTTCTAAAGTCCTAGATCAGTTTGGTTTTTGCAATAAATTCGAGAGATGGATCAATACCATTTTGTCCTCTGCTAGGCTTTCTATTCTCATTAATGGGTCTCCTTATGGTCACTTCAACTGTAGAAGGGGGGTTAGACAAGGGGATCCACTATCCCCTCTTCTTTTTTGCCTTGCTGAAGAGGTTTTAAGTAGAGGTATAGCTAAGTTGGTCGTGGAGAAAGATTTCTCCAATCTCTTCACCTAAGGGCATATCATACAAGCGCTTACTCACTTTATGCAGATGACATTTTTTTTCTTTGCAAAGGGCTGTTGGTTGTTTAAACTCTCATTAATTTTTGGGATCAATATGGTCAAGCTTTATTTCTTATGGTCAAGCTTCTAGGGAAGTAGAGAATAAATCCAAAAGTAAGGTGTTTATTGGCAAAGGTGCATGCCACAAAAACCATTCCATTATCTCTGCATTAGGTATTAATGAAGGTTGTGCTCCTTTTATTTATTTGGGTGTTCCCATCTTTAGAGGCAGGCCAAAAGGATTTTTTTGTAGTCTATTGTTGACAAGGCCAAATCAAAGTTCGAAGGCTGGCAGGGTAAGTTGTTGTCTCTTGCGGGTCAAGTGTGGCTTGTCCAATCTGTAGTTTATCCTATGTTACTTCATTCTTTTATGGTTTATTCTTAGCCCTCTACTTTGCTTTAGCAAATGCAGACTTAGGTGAGAAATTTTATTTGGACAAGGAATATTTGCCAAAGGTAATTGGTCACAGTGTAATAGTCTCAACTTTGTACTCTTAATGAGGAAGGAGGCTTTAGGTTACGATGTCTACAGGCTTTGAATAAGTTTGAAATTCATTAGCTTTGCTGGGATATATTGACTAAAGATTGTGTTTAGAGCTCTTCTATGAAAACAAGATAAAAAAATTTTTCACTTAAAAGCTTTGGCCTCTAATAAAATCTCTTCTGTTAATACGCTATATCTACTACATATAGCACTCAATAACGGGTCCAATGACATACCTTAAGCAGAAGAGACCCAAGGATCTTTGTCGGTCGTTGTTACAAGCCCCACACAGCCGCTGCTTGAATGTTCACTCCTCTACTGTGAATTTGACCTCTGTGTATGCTCCTCAACGTCATGAAAGCCGTAGGGATCACTATTAGAGTCCTCCCACGTAATCCACGCTACTAAGTCCACTAGGCAACAATGGTGATCCTAGAGAGAGAATACAAGAAAGAGAAAGGGAGAGTTTCTGCTGGAGGCTACTGTGTGTATATTATTGTAGTCTCCATCACAAATAGAGACTCTCTATATATATGTGCTCCTATTAAGTCCAAACCCTAGTAGGACTTTGTTTTCATATACAATTAGGAAACCTCATGTAAATATGACACTTAACCACTTAGGTCCAGCACCCACACATGGGCAGACCATGGGTTCAGGTCATAACCCAATGACCCATATATTAATATCTCCCACTCGCCTACGTAGGGTGAGTTATCCCCATAATTTCTCTATCTCCCAACATTCATCTCCTTATACAGGAAATGGAGTGTGCGACCTCACGAGAAGAACATACAACTATAGGAGCGTAAATGTTAAGTATTACCAAACTAACAAGAATGCATCACTCGAAGGCATCTCGCATATGCCCCAGACAATCCATAAAACACCGAATAAGCACTCTCTAATCCCTCATATAAACATAAAAGCAGTGCTATATCCCACATATGTAATGTACCCATGTCTCATATCATAACAAAATACGACATAGATGTTGCGCAGCTAATGAGTTACAAAACATGGTGTAGTATCAAATTGTCTTCCCTAAACCCTCCTGCCAATTCAATTCAACTTAACCGCTTTCCTAGACACGGCCCCATAAGACCGAATTGTTTCTTGGCCTTTAGAAAACACACTAAAGTAACGTCATCAAGCATCCTCTTCATGACATAGTCTCAGGTCAAAAAGGGCATAAAGTTGGATCATAGTGATCCATGTGGCTTACATAGTGATGAAGCAGGGATCCATTCATCACTCCTACCATCAGTTGACATAAAGCACATATAGTATATATGAAATGTATGCTATGGCGTTTAACTCATAAACATGAGTATGTTACTATAAGTAAAAGCAAAAGAACGCCATACGAATCTCAGTCCAATCGCTACTCAAGTACCTAACCTGAGTTTTCCAACCCAGTCGCTCTCTCAGTGCTTGTCTGAAATCTCACATTCGGCTATCAAGCGGGCTACATAGAGTTTTTGGAAAAATCTCCATGATTGATCTAATAGAGATCTCATCTTAGCTCAATCTAAGGCGACATATAATATAGCAACTGTATATCTTGCTCGCTAACTAGGCGCCAAAGATATAAATGTCTCATCTTGCTTGCTAACTCAACCCCAAGGTGAATCACCCGTGTGAGTGGGTCGATTCAAGCCCGGTGACATTACAAAGATGTGTGTACAAATGATATAAACAACCCATGAACTAAAACAAAAGGAATGAGTATCATATCTCAATAATAATAATAATGTCAATCACAACTGAAATGTCTAAACATATCAAATCCTACATAATCCCATACTCCTAATATAAGAAAGGAAAACATCTCTAGCAATATGCTTAGTCAAAGGATCAGGCACCATGCTACCAGTAGAGATATGCCTCAAAACAACTTCCCCACGCGCAACCATATCTCGAATAAAGTGAAACCTAATGTCAATGTATTTGGATCTACCATGATACTTGGGATCCTTCGCATAGACTAGGGCTGACGTACTATCTGAATGTACGACTCCTCTGCATGAGCTGTAATGCCTAGACTCTGTAGGAACCTCCTCAACCAAACTGCTTCCTAAACAGTTGCTAAACATGTTATGTACTCCGACTCCATTATGGAAAGGACTACGCAAGTTTGCTTCTTGCTACACTAAGAAATGACTCCACCTCCAACTTCCAAGGATAAAAACATAACCCAAGGTGAATTTGCTCCCTAACTTCTCACCAGCCCAATCTGCATTACTATAACCCCTCAGTCTCAAGTTTCCACCTTAGTAACAAAGGACGAGGTCGGTTGTTCCACGTAGGTATCAAAAGATTCTCTTCACTGCTTCTTAATGAGCGCGTCTAGGGCCACTTTGAAATCGGCTAACAATACCAACTGCATGATTAATATCCGGACGCGTACACATCATCACATACATCAAACTCCCTATTGCAAATGCATATAGCGTAGTGGACATATGATTCTTTTCTTCTTCAGTCTTAGGACAATGGTCTATAGATAAGGCACAGTTCTTTTCCATTGGAGTGTCAATGGGTTTGGAGTTATACATGCAAAAACGTTCAAGAATCTTACTAATGTAAGTCTCTTGAGACAAACTAAGAAACTTCTTAGAACGATCTCTAAGAATCTTAACTCCTAGCACATAATTTGCTTCACCCATGTCCTTCATCTCAAAAGTAGAGGACAACCACTTCTTAGTGCTGACTATAGACTCCATATCATTCCCAACAAGAAGGATGTCGTCAACATATAAAGAAAGGATAAAGATTTTCCCATTGGACCGTTTCAGATATATGCAATGGTCTTGTTCAATCATCTCAAAACCCACAGAGGTAATAGAATCATGAAATCTAAAATACCACTGCCTAGACGATTGCTTGAGGCCATAGAAGGAACGTTTGAGACGGCACACTTTGCGTCTTGTCCCTTGACCTCAAAACCCATATGTTGATCCATATAGATCTCTTCATCTAGTTCTCCATTGAGAAATGCAATCTTAACATCTATTTGAAAAAGTTTCAAATCCAACTGTGCGACAATGGTTAGGATAAGGCGAATAGATGCAAACCTCACCATTGGGGAGAACGTATCTTCATGGTCAATACCCTGACGTTGGGTATAGTCTTTCGCAACAAGGCGTGCCTTATACTTGTTGATTGAACCATCTGCCTTGCGTTTAATTTTCAAAACCCATTTATTTCCAAGTGTCTTATACCCAGGCAGAAGATCAACCAACTCCCAGACCTTAATCTTGCCCATAGAGCTCATCTCATCCTACATAGCAATTATCCACTCATCTCCAGCATGAGAAAAAGCGCTTCCTTATAAGAAACCAGCTCATCATCTTCTCCAGGACCGCATAAGAAGATATCCCCCTCAATCTCAAAGTGACGACGAGGAATATTTCCTCATTTACTCTACGCACTTGGGAACTTTGGTGGTCTTGCAGGACAATTTCTTGCAAAACACTCTAAAAGACACTCCCACTATCTTCAGCGACTACAGGATGAGGAACTAATTCCCTACCCTCACTCGGAGATGGTAAGATGTCTTCACTTTCCTCTATCTCATAAAAGTCAATATCCTTTTTAGTGTCGCCTATTGTGAACCCCAAAAAGTGGCCCACGTAATTGAAAAAGATTTGAAAAAGAAAAGGAGTCGCCACCTTATTTTTTAAAGGAAATAAGGAAAACCCTAAAAACATTTTGTTTTAAGGAAAAAAATTGAATGACTCCATGTTTAAAAAAGGAAAGGCAAAAATAGTCTATTGGAAATCAAAGAGACTAGGGATTCGAAGACTAAGTTATGACATGGGAATGTTCTAGGCAAAGCTTATAGGCACCCATGTCACCCTTTCGATCTCTAAATTTATTTGGGCTAAATTAAAGTCTTACCATACAAAAATCTACAAGTATATCACATCAATAATTGCATGCATATCATATATTCTATTCATTCATCCATGCATAACAAGAATAATGAATAAGCACAAACCCTAATTCAATCCTAATGCCATGACATGCATAAAAATCCCAGAAAATCCACTATATGGATGCAATAATCATCATAGTTATTCTACATGCTGGACATATATAACAACTATGAAGAAAAACCAAATAAAAATCCTAGTCTAGCATGCTATATGCAATTCACATGAAATAAGGACAATGAAAACCCTAAACTCACAATCATGCTTTAAATCCTATAGAATAACCTTAAAACATGCTATACTCATCATGAATGGCATTTATTTCATGTATATTAACTAACTAAAGCATCTACACATGATAAAAAAAAACTCAAATTTAGCATGCAATGGGCCTATTCTATAAGAAAATCTAGTTTCAGCATTAATAGAAGAGGTATTTACCTTAGGAAAGCTTCCTTTGCTACTGTAGAAACTCTCTCTTGCTTTTGTAAATGATTTGAAATAACTTTTTTTAAGGCTATAGCAAGAACTTCAACTCTCCTTTAGCTCTCTCTCTTTTATTCTCTCTTAAAACTTAAGTTTAATGCATAACAGTGGCTCCCCTAATGCTGAAACATAATGGGGTATTTATAGAATTTAATTAGGATAAATCAATGGCTAGGATTAAAACCCTAAAAATTAATCCAAGCGTTATTAGAGACTCCCTTGGTGCTCTAGGAACTCAAAAGTTACCAAAAACTAGAAGGAAACTCGTCCAAAAGAATCCAAATCCATCAAAATAGGAAAAAATCCCGCTTCAGCACAAAAATAGGAAATTAGCTCAGGTGACCACCATGGCTTGGGTGGTCACCCGAGCCCGCTTCAGTTTTTTCCCTTTTTTGGACTCCTTTCCTTTTAGGAGTGTTTTAGGAATCAAATTAACTCTGATTTTGATGAAATAAAAGTCAAAACAACTGTGTTAATTTCGATGAGAAATATATTTTTAAACATTTTAGGACGAAAACCACTAACTATGGGTACATGGTTAGGTTTTACAAAGGCGGTTAACCGCTATGCACCACCATTGAAAAGCATAGGTATGCTCATAGGATTGAACCAAATGCTTTCCAAACCAAAATGAACATTCCAAAACACTTTTAGGATAAAATAATGACTAATTAACCAACTTGAGCCAACCTAAAATGGGTCAATTAACCAACTTGAACCATATTGAACTATTTTAACCCTAAGCCATTAATTCATCAAATTGAAACTATAAATACCTCATATGCATCAATATGAACTCCAATTGACAATTTGGATGTCATTTCAAGGTCAAATGAAAAGTTTGTGACCTAAAAGACAATTATGCGCCTCAAATCACAAAAGCTCTTATTAACTCTTAAGATCAACTCCAAATTGAACCAAAATTCATATCCATTATCCTTATGACTCTAAAAACCTAATGCAAGTGACTAGACTCGAAAACAAAACAAAAACCTAAATAGAATGAAAAACCCTAGTAAAGAGGTGCAAAAATGGGGTGTGACAGACGGGTTATTTTATCTCCATAACAGTTAGTGGATTATTGCTACGACTATTGTTTTGGCTATTGGGAGAAATTAACTTTTCTATACCACACACACAGCGATTAACACAAAAAGAAAGAAAAAATTAAAGAAGTAAGAACATAGAAATTTACGTGGTTCTCTCTAGTTGAGGTACGTCCACAGCACACACACAATTCTACTATGCTCTAAGGCGAAAAAAAGAATACAAGATACAAAGCCTTTTGACGGCCAGCCCCCCTTATATATAAAATCCGTAGTAATTATTCACGGCGTGCATAAAATGCCTTAAATATGTGCAAGTTGATTCAGCATACCTATTTTAATAACATTCACTAGAACGCCGTGAATAATTATTTACGACATTCTAGTGAATGCCATAAATGATTTATTTACGGCATGCACTTGAATGCCGTAAATAATTATTCATGGCATGCACAAAATGCTATAAATAACTCTTTTACGGCGTGCAAGGAATGCCGTGTATGACTTTTCACTTTGCATGGTGTTGCATCTTTCGGCGTTCACTCAAACGCCGTAAAAGATCATTTATAGCGTGTTTTGCACACCGTGAAAGACCTCTTATGTTGTAGTGATTATATGCTATTTTGGTTTATTTATATATATATATATATATATATATATATATATATATATATATATATATATCAAAAATTGATGAAAGAGGTACTATTAGTCTATTACCCAAAAAGGCCAGAAGCGCGTCTAACTTCAACACCTTTGATGTCGCCATCTCCTGCATGTACACCTTTTCTTGGACTTCCAAACAGTTGGAAAAGACTTATGAATGGTGGATTGGTAGATTTCTCAATCTCAATGAAATTAATTTTTTACTGATAGAAAAAACAAAAGATCTGCTTTGAATATTTGTAAATATTGTTCGATTTATGATTTTGCATGTTCTTGATATTATTCTTTACAACGATGCCACTTGTATAGATAGAATTTATGACCAAGCATGCAAATCAGTAGTTTGCATGTATAATTTTAAAAATGGTCTAACTTCATTCTGTAGTTCCAAAGATCGACAATGAAGAACTCTCCGAGTTACTAAAACATGTTCCTAAATATTTCAATTGGAGCAATGCGCTAAATCCTGTAAGAAATGAAGGCCCTCATGGTACATGTTAGGCTTTTTCAGCAACTGCAGCTATGGAGACCATACACTGCATAAAAAAAATAAATAAATAAAAATAAAAAACAGACGGGTTATTTTATCTCCACAACAGTTAGTGCTCTTCCCTAATTTTTTTTCCCTTCTATTCCTTTTTCAAGTCAAGAGCCAAATATAATGACAAGTAGGGAACAACTACCATGTTGAACACATGCACACCTGTTTTCATATCTCATATGAAGTTGAAACAAGAACTCAACAATATTGTGAAGCTTCCATGAAACAAAGAGTTAGACGTTGCATTATAAATGTTTTCATTGTTTGGAAGAGGTAGAATACATGAATTCTAGTAATGCAAGCAAAAACAGAGGAAAAAAGCTCCACAATAATTTCTCATTTCCTCAATCGTACCCCATATTTTTTCCAAATTCTTTAATTTTATAGCCTCCAAAATTTCCCCCTTTTTTTTAATCGTCAAAGACAACTAAAAAGTAGATTTATTGCAAACAAAAGTACCAACTCTATTACATAATATACCCATTATTGAGTCCTGTGTGAAAACTTATACCCTAAAAGATTTCTAAAAGGAAAAACCTAGCCTAGGAACAGAAAAATAATAGCCAATATAATGTAATGCAATGTTTGTTTGGTTGGGATGGAATGGAATCTCATTCCAATTCATTCCAAACAACATGTTTGGTTGAGATAATTAAATGGGAATGGAATCAAACAATAGTAGTGAATTATAATAATATTCATTCCGCAATGTTTATTTCAATCTCATTTCATTCCAGAGTATTTTGAGCATGGAATCAGATTCCATTCCCATCCATTCCATTCCAACCAAACAAACATAGCCTAATTGTTTATTTAAAATAATTATTTCAAATGCCTCCTAAATCCTCAAGCTTTATCTCTCCTCAATAGGAATGGCAATGGGGCGGGTCGGGGGCAGGTCGACCATATACCATCCCCGACCCTAACATTAAAACCGTAGTACCAAACCCGCCCCTAAACCCGACGGGTTTCAGAAACTAAAACCCATCCCCGACCCTATGGTTTCCTGGGAAAACCCGCCCCGCCCCGCCCCGCCCAAGCAAAAAAAAAAAAATTTCCAGCATAATTTTTACAAATATAAGAATATCAAATAAACATAGGAAAAATTTAAAAAAAAAATGTAAAAACACTAGCTCTAGGAAGGCAACAACCATAGATTTCAAATATTACAAGCTCTAACAAGACAACAACCACACATAAGGTGTTATATATATATATATATATAAGGGTAAAAATGTAAAAGCACATGCGGGGCGGGGCGGGTCTATGGTGCGGGTCGGTTCGGCGGGTCGGGACTTATAAATACCATCCCCGAACCGAACCCGATGAAAATTTCAAAAAAAAACCCATACCCGAACCGAGAATAAAAAATTTTCAAAAAAACCCGCCCCTATGAGGGCGGGGCGGGGCGGGGCTCCTATGGGGCGGGTCCAAATTGCCATCTCTACTCCTCAATATGCTTCACACAACCAACACCCAAGTCCAAACACAATAACATCTCAGATAATTCATCTGAAGCATAGCCACCTCCAAAACTTGATTTTGTGTAAAGATTATTTAATTATGCAAAGTGAAGGGATCATTTATCAGCCCATCTATCTCAAATATATTGTCAGAAACTAAGTCAACCCCATCTACACCCAAACATATTGTCAAAAACTAAGTCATATAATTAAAAAGATACGCGAAATTCCACTAAGCAAAACTAACTACAAAAATTTTCTTCCCAATAGGAGGAGCAAGATTGCGGCTTTAATTTAGAACTCAAGCCACCAATACAAACCATAGACCAAAATACCTAATATTGAAACCCAAGATCAGAAACCATGGAACTAAAATTGAAACCCTAGAACCTTACAGAATTGATGAAGATGAGTAGGAAGAGAAATTTCGGTGATAGAAATTTAAAAGAAAAATTAAATAAATAAATAACGAACTCACCCACAATCAAAATGGCATCAGCAATGAAGGTGCTACTAGATGGATGACCATGGTGACAGAACAGCAACGAAGGCAACGGCGAGGGTGACAATGCTGGGATTGCCAATGGCGAGGGTAACAATGACGAGATCGGCGACAGCAAGGGTGATGATGACAAGATCGGCTATAGGGACTTAGGGTTTGGGAGAAAGAGAGGGATAGAGAGAAGACTGACTGAAAAAGTAAAGTATGCTGGTTTTGTGTTTTGGCTTGAGAGCCAAGATAAGGGAATCATGAAAACCAAACATTTTGTGTGTTTTTTTATCTTTTTTAAAGCTAAATACATGACCGTTTATTATAACTAGTCATCTAATGTAGGGCTATCAATGGCTGTTTTTAAAAACCAGTCAAGTTTTATACTTATAAAGATGAATGTTTTTATATGATACTTAAATAACAGTCATCTTTTTTTCTTAAAAGTTAGAAGATGACTGCTTAAAAATAAAGGGTCATATTTCCATTTTTTAAAAGAGTCGTCTATAAACATTTTTGTTGTAGTAATTAATCCTAAACCTAGTTCGGCCATATCGAGTTGGGTTCTTGGCACCTATCCGAGAGCACCCAATCCAAATTGTCCAAAAGCTTTAACTGGCTGGGATTTATTAGTATAAGAAAAAATGAAAAGATGAAAAAATTGGCCATAAGCCCATAAATCACTCGTACAAGATTTATTTTACACTTATCTAATCTAATCCCCATGAAAGTAGCGCAGATGGAAAAGGATCCCAGCTCAGAAACTAGAGGTCCCAAATTTGATTCTTCACTCTCTCACTATCAGATGCATGGGCTTGCGGGCATCACAGGGATTAGTTATATAGTAGATATAAAAAGTTGGCTAAGAGACATGCATAGTAGTGAAGGCTGTATAGAATTCATGAAGTGGATGTCATTATCTTTTTTTCTCTTTTTTTTTTTTTTCCCTTCTTTTTTGCTAGAAAATAAACATCCTTAATTAGTTAAATATGAGGGTAAATAAGTATTTAAAATTTAAAATAAGAGTGTAATGATCAATCAAAACTTGAGGTTACACACTTCCCGCACAAAATTGGAGCCCAACCTCCCCTTTTATAGCTGTTGGTTGCCAACTGTAGAAGTTGGTTCTCCACCAAATTTTGAAGCTTCTAGAGTTTATCAAGAATGGAGGTGTGATTGGAAAGATCTAGAGAGAGACTACAAGATAAAGGAGAGAAGGGAGAAGAGAATTCTTGAGAGAGAAGACAGCAAGGCAATATATTTACTACCAAAGATAGAAAATGAGAAAGATCTAGAAAATGATATATTTTGGTAGTATATCTTTTGTATCTTTAGAAATATCTCTCTCGTTATCAGTTTATCACTCATGGACGTAAGCTTAGACTGAGCACGAGATATTGCTTATCTATTGTGTGGTTGCATTCGTCTTTGAGGAGTTGATAGCTATTGCCTATTCTTGGTTGTTCCTTACGTATATTTCACAATAAACAGAAGGTATGGTAACAAATTCTGCTTTCACATTCATTCTATGCTTAGAGAGTATGAGTAGATGATGTTTAAGATTCAATTAAAGAGACAATTACATTACTTCAAACTTAATAAACCAACTTTAAAATATAACAATAAAATAGAAAAACAGTACATACAAACAATAGACACAACCTTCCATTTGTGATTATCCACGGACTTGACAAACACAACAAAAAGAAAAAAAAAAAAACAATCATAAACAGCTAAATATGGCAGAAATCAAGCATCAGACCAATATATATCCAAATTGCCCCACTTGTCTTTTGGCACTCCCAAGGCCTTCCAAACAGCTCTAGAGGCATCAACAATGTTGTTAGGGCATGGAGGTTGGTAATCATGGTCAGCATCACACCCCATGGTGGAGTCACACTCGTCAACCACCATGGCCTTCACGCTCCGTCCATTCCCATGGATGATAATATTTTTCAAGCACCTACTTTGTTTATTGAACCACCCTGTTGACAGTGCCACTACAGGTTTGTCGTCCGAGTGGTACTTATTATCACATTCAGATGGCCCACCACCATCCCCACCCTTCTGAAAACTATTAATTGTCAAGACTGCCTTTGTTAGTTGGGACACTGGCGGCGAACACTTGTAAGTGGTGTAAAGCTTACCTTCTTTGCAGCAGTCGGAGTCATTGTCCTGGTTGCATTGTCCCGGAGGGGGTTTTTTCCCCCTTAGCTTGCCACTGGGCTTGCAAGACTGAGCTTCAACACTCAAACAATTTGTAACAAAAAGAAGAGATAAAATGAGAAGAGACATACTTGAACACACCTGCTTCTTCATATTCTATAACTTCGTTTTCTTGTATTGCGCTGGTTTGGTGTGAAGAAGCTGAATCGGTGAGGACTATTTATAGAGATGAGACACTGAAAAATACATGTCATTTGTATATAAAACTGCATGGGTAATACATTGAGGACTAGGTACATGGGGTTACAGATACCATGGAAAAGAACCACTGGAGTTAAAATAGAGTTAATAAGAAAGTGTGGGAAAAGGTTGGGTATGTGTCTGGATTCTGGAATGAATCAATTGGGGGACAAAAATATTCGTATCTGCAGTTTAAAAAACAAAATAGTGGCTGAAAAGAATGTACACAATCACAATAGGTGGTTTGGAAAAAAGGGATAACTGGTACCTTATTTTTACATTAATGCCCGAATAATATAAAAATCTAGTTGGCCGTAAGATCCTCTTGAATCCAAAATTTCTTAAACCAAACAATGATCCTGTGACATTTTCTTCCGATAAAGACCACTTTTCTGTCCTTATATGTAGTTTAAGAATTTGTTGGGTCATTGCCTAGTTATATTGTAATCATAATAAAAGTACCCCAAACAACTGAGCCACCAAAAAAAAAAAATAAGGACATAATTATGATGGTGATGGGGATGCGAAATGATAAAAAAATATGAAGACGGGTGCCTTGGTGCTCATCTAGACTACTATTTCTGCAATTTGGTTGAAAGAAATAATAGCAGATTCTAATTGAGAAGAGACATTGAAACTTCGTATATTATTTGTCAATTTTCTAGTATTTAAGTTTGTAGTCATATCTTGTAACTAAGAATAAGATATCAAACTTAGGCCATGAAAGCTTTCTCCATAGAGTAATATGAGACTCAAACAGGAAAAAATTATGCTATTCCCCACTACATTAGAAATGCAATCTATGTTGTCTTGTTACAATTTGAGCTCATCTCTCAATCCATAATTTGAAATGTATTCATAAAATGTACTGAACCCAAATAAGTCTGACCGTCGTTGTGGGTTTTTGATTGGTGCTACCAATATTACGACTGTGACCATTGAGAGGGATGGAGAGGCCTCCATAAGACGTCAAAATGTCCCATGCATTATTTTAGCAGGGGAAGATCCACATCCAAAAATCACACTCCAAAGTGAAATTCTTAATGCAAAAGACAACAAAGCACACTATTAAATATGCAGACTACACCAACAATAGTTAAGCATATGTTAAATTAATACTCAACGTAATTGACACGTTTTTATCTGAGACTAATACTCTGTCCTCTTCTATATTTTTTTTTTAAAAAAAAATTATAAGGTGCTTGTCATTATGCATTTGCTATTTCCTCAACTCAGAAAGCTGGTTGATTTTTTAACTAGGCAGGTGGACCAGATCGAGACAAAGATGCATGGAAATGTGATAGAATGACCCTTATTGTAGCACAAGCATTGAGATCTTATAGGATACATACGAACTTTCCTCATTTTAAATTGATCTAGGAAAGAAACAGGGGAATGGATAGAATTTAGACTGCATACCTAACAAAAAAGACTTGTAATTGTGCAATTCATCGTGCCGTCACAGTTATGTTGATAGATGGTGTGCATATTTGCTTATTGAAACAATCTGGTGATGCTTTTGATTGCCTTTCCTAGTAAAACCCAGTAGCATATTACTCATCCCTTCTTCTAGACAATCAAAATGCCTTTCCTTGGAATCATTTCATAACACATACTGATATATAATATATTTAGCAGGTTTATTCGTAGTTTTAGGCGAAATTTTGGGCATATTTGATTAGGAAATCGTTATATATACCCAGTTGAATCTTCATCAAGCATTCAACACAAGCATAGAGAGAGAGAGAGAGAGAGACAGAGACAGACAGACAGACAGAGAATGAAGAAATTTTGTTTAAAAGCATCTATTCTTCTACTAGTCATCCTCCTTGTCACAAATTATTTGGACGGTGAGGCTCAAGTTTGTCGTCCAAGTGGCACAATTAGGGGAAAGAAGCCCCCTCCTGGACAATGCAACCAAGAGAATGACTCTGATTGTTGTGTTGAAGGCAAGCTTTACACAACCTACACATGTTCACCATCACTGTCTAGTCATACTAAGGCATACCTCACTATTAACAGCTTTGAGAAGGGTGGAGATGGTGGAGGCCCATCTGAATGTGACAATCAGTACCACTCAGATGACACACCAGTTGTGGCATTATCAACCGGATGGTTTAACAAGAAGGGAAGATGCTTACACAACATCACTATAAGTGCTAATGGGCGGAGTGTGGTGGCCATGGTGGTGGATGAGTGCGACTCAACAATGGGATGTGATGAAGACCATGATTATCAACCTCCGTGTCCTAATAACATCGTTGATGCCTCAAGAGCGGTGTGGGAAGCCTTGGGTGTGCCTCGCAATAACTGGGGCGGGTTGGATATAACGTGGTCTGATGCTTAATTTCAAACAGTTGCTTAATTGTGTTTCAATATGTAATCTTACGCTTGCGTGTTTTACTTTGTTCTGATCTTAAACTTTATACACTATTATTTATCTAGATCCACAAAATAGCTCGTAATGCTGCATCTCTTCTGGGACCAGGACCTTTTATCATGACTTCTGATCGTTGCATACCTTGATCCACTACTGTACGAACAGCATTTCCTGCTGGCCTAGTTAATATCATTCGTGCCAATTTGTAGGAATGTCGGCGGTCTCTTAATGACAGCCTTCCTTGAATCAACAAACTATGGAGCAATATTTATCTCTTTACTTTCAGTCGTGATTCTGTTTTTTCTCTGTTTTTTCCTCTTTTTTTTCCCTTTTTTTTTTTTAATACATTTTTGCGGGATGCCCGCTATACCCAATAACCCAATTGCCATCATTCGTAGAATGTTTTGGGGATGAAAACAATCAGCCAACATTCCAACAAGCTGAGTGTTAATGCAAAACATGATGAAATCATGCTTTATTTTTATTTTTTATTTTTTCCATAGAGGGAGAGCATAAAGCATAGAAAACATCCTAGCAATAGCCTCCCTACTAGGTTGGCACAATGACACACTAGGAATTTACTATCATGTGTTTACATATCGAACAGTTGAAATTGTCGTCAGTAGAGCTCGATGATATCCCAAGAGACACTAAAATGAACATACAAAGGAGTGAGAGCCTTAGAAGGAGAGAGCCACTGTCATTTTCGAGGCATAACTTGCATTGGGAGGGATGACTTCCCAGATTGAGTAACTGCAAACTGAAGAGAATCCCAAGCTGACAAGGAATGAATGCCCTAAAAGCAGCTTCAGTGAGTCCACAATCCCTTTGCTTTCAGGATTGAATTGCCTCCAAAACTGTCAATACAAAGCTCGATGAGAAATTTTGATTCTGTTGTTTTGACCTTAATAAGGAACTGGCCCTAGTGTAACCTTCTTGTTAGTATACTCGTCATGGCAAGAGCCATTTCAAAGAATTTCCAGAGACTTTCAAAATTGGTAACAGTTCCCCCCCTATTTCAGAAAACCATATCATATCCACAACAGATGCACACAGAAAGTTGAAAATGTAGAAGGGAAAAGCATGGCACAAAGATCAGTTGGAGCATGAAAGTCTCACCATAAATGAATTTTATCAAACTCAAATATTGCTGTTGCCATTACCTGCTATGAGATCTATAAGAATTAAGACTAGCCGACCAAAAACTTGGATGTTTATCTTCTTGTGGGGCACCTACAGACAAAATAGCTGAGAAACCCATCAGAAATTTTGGCCTTGTAATTGTCTCCTGCACAGCTCCCGTTTTAGAATTTCAATAAAAGAACGATTCCTCCCTTTACATTAAAGACCAGCACAGATAGAGTCCGACTTACTACCATGGCTGCTTTTACAAAGAACTGCAAAACCTTGGAGCCCCCTTCTACTGGTTCAACTTACATATAAATAGAATGTATAGTAGTAGACATAACAAGCACTAAATCACACTAAATTTCCATTAATCTGCAAAAATATCAGTACAACCCCATTGTCCACTGGGTAATTCAAGTGAGATTTTCCCTTGTTGGAACTGAAGTAAATAAATTCAAGTGGCTATGAAACAGAAAAATATATACACTGCTCTTGTTTCCATTTATTGGAAATAGTCATCCACGCATCAAATCAATGTCAACATGGGCATTTCTCATATCAACTGGCCGTGATCCAGGCCAAACACCCATTGAAGAGGTCGGAGTGAGATTTTGATTAGGTGGACCACTAGTTGGAGTTATTGGATTGTCAACCATCTGACGGCTTGAATCTCCAGCACCTTCTGAAGCTTCCCTTGTCTTGTTCTTTGTCTTTGAACTGCCCCACAAGAAGCTCCCCACTATCACCTGGAATCATTTACCATTTACTTGAACCTCATTTTTTTTATTTTTTTTGTTTATAAATCAAAATAAAAGAGCCATAGGCATCAAAGAGGTACTCAGAATCACAACTAGGTTGGTAACCAAAGCACTTGAACCTCAAAAAAGAAAAAAACCTAAATCATTTTTAATTATTGATATTTGTTTATAGAATTACACATTATCTATATGACCTTGACAATTGGCCTTTTTTAGTTTAATTATTATATTATTATTTATATCATAGAACTCTAAACATACGGTCAAGTTGACAAAAATGATTTTGAGGACAAGAAATTGGACCTGCAGATAGAAGCTGCAAATAAATTTTGCAAAAATATTTTCAAAGGTATTCTTTCGTAACCTAAGTGTTCATATATCATGCCATCATTGTAAATTTCATCTGTCTGATTAAATACCACTTGAAGTCACATAACATATTTATTGGAAACAGCAGAAAATCCACATGATTTTCTAACCACCAGAGAAATTAGAATCATGAATGGAGAACACAAAATCAGTATAGTGGCCAAAGTAATCAAAAAATGTTACCTGAACAGGGCTTGCAGCAATAAGCATACCCCCAACTCCACCACCAATGACACGACCATCAGGACTAGCAAGAGAGACACTTAGACCGCCAGTTCGGTTGCGGGAACCACCATTATCAGTGAGAAAATAAGAACCTGACAGACATAGTATCTCAAAACGCCCCTGCAGTAATTAAAAAAAATTAAAGTTTGCTTCTCAGCAGCAAGAGATGTAATAGAGAAAGCTTCTGAAAGAAAAAGAAAAGGTCGATATGTGATATGTCAAAATGATAACCAAACCCAACCTAGAAAAATAAGGGACGGACAGAAGGAAAGAGAGAAAGCTTTAAAGAAAGAAAGAAAATAGGAGAAAAAAAGGAGAGAATCATTGCATCCAAAACACTTAATTGAGACGTTAGGATCAGTTACAATGGAATCCTCCATAAAAATGAATTTACGTAAAATAAGAGGTACATTACAAGAGTTAACATGGTTGTTGTTTGAAAGAAATGCTTTGACTAAAAACTTATTGGAAAATTTACTGTCACACAGCTGCCCGCCTAGAAGAGCCACTCGCTCTGTAGTGTTGTCACACAAGATAAGCACGCCGCCCGCCTGCTGGCCGGGCGAATCGAAGTTCTCTTACGGTCAACTGTCCACCCAGTCAAGTGCAAAAAACACAGTAGAATCACGAAACGCACGCTGCTGGTGTGCTTCCTGCCCGCGAGGAAAGAAAGAAGAGCGACAAAGGAAGGAGGCCCTCGCTCAGAACTAAGGGATCCTGAACATCGGCACTCACTGCATGAGCTCATAGGGCAAGATGAAGATCCGGAGAAAGGCTAAACAGATCGTCACCACACATCGTCAACTTTACCTTGGCATGCTTCCATCAGCGCTGAAAAGACAGCATTGAACGAGAAGAGAACTAAGGCAAGGCTGGTGATATGCCACTGTATGTAAGGCTCATTGGAAGGACCTCATTGAGTCGAGCACAAGATTGTGAAATAGATTTTGATTCCATTTTCATTTGACTTTGAACCCGATATTCATTCATCTTCTTTTGAGTATCAAGCTACTTTCACTTTAGGTTTAAGAGTTTAGGCTTATTCAACTACCAGTGAAGCCCCCCTGGCTTGCTCATTCCTTTCCCTCAGACCAACACTTGTGGAACTGCCTGCCTCCTTTACTCGAATTTTCACTTTCAAGCACGCTTTCTTTCATTAGCTTACCGACTTCAACATATCAGCTGTCAAACCATTAGGAACTTCCTTTCCCTTAACGAGAGGTTCATAAACAGGCCGTACGGCACCGGCGCAGAGGCAGAAAGATCACAATACCCTACCTCTGCCCCTGCTTGTCCCAATCTCTTCAACATTCACTCAACTATTCTATTCAAAGACCTAATCTAGCAAGGAGTAGGAGCTGAGCCACTTTACCGTACAGGGTTAGCGTTAATTGAAGAAGGGGACCTCTTCGCGTCTCTCTCTACTCTTTTGGGCAGGGCGGTAAGAGAATCAGTAAGACAGGATAGCCGTTAAATAGAGTAGCGGAAAGTGAATAAGTAAAGGGAAGGACTTTCCACGCAAATGTGAAGAAGGAAGGGCGAGAAGGGTGAAAGCAGCTTTTCCCAAACCAAAAACCAAAGGAGTTGGATCCTGAGGAATCAAGCTAAACTCTATAAATTAGCCATCTGATAGATCTTTTCTTTCGTTAATGTATTAAGTTTTGTCGATCAAAAAAAAAAAAAAAAAAAAAAAAAAAGATCTTTTCTTTCACTTCCTTGAAAGCACTTCCTCGGAAGCATCACAAGCTGAGTGCGCACGGCAGTCTTTGGGGCCTACCTCCATCCTGTCAGGAGGCTTGATCAAGAATATCTCAGAAAGTTTTGCCACAGTAAAGTTTGCAATTAAGATCCCATTTTGAAGAATAAGGGAAAACCAAAACAGCATGGTGAATTAGAAACTTCTTACAGAGGGATCCAACCATTTTCTGTTTCTTCACAAAGCATAATCTAATGACAGGAAGGCATACCCACATTCTTCAGGATAACTGGTATGAACCCAAAAAATCACTGAATAACAGAACAATGAAATCACTGAAGAACAGAATAATTCTTCTCTGCTCATTCATCTTTCATCATTACAATATATAGAGGCTTCCTAACAATCAATGCCAACAATTACTTCCAAATTTCCAATTAATCCCAAACTCTCTCCTAAGTCCTAAGTCCTAACAGATCAAGATTTCCTAAGAATTAGAATCAGTCAAATACAGCTTGAATTAAGGAAAACCAAGGAAACTTCCCTTACACGAATCATGCAATTATCTTGCATGATTTGCTTAGGTTTTTATTGCAATAATCAGGGGCATAACAATAACCTTAAAGAACTATGAATCGCAGGAAGAAGAAAAAAAAAACCATAGAAAGCAGATCAAGCAATCAAATTCACTTGTTGCTTATAAATTCAACAGTTCCAGTGAAGGAAATGATACAGGCATACAACTTGAAGGCGACAACCCAACAATAAATAAATCTAAACAAAAAGGGAAAAAAGTAAGGATATAGTATGGGTGTACAAGTAAATCCAATAATAAAGAGGGGGTAGGAGGTGACCTTAAGTGCATGTCCATGTGCATACTTACTTTGTGATAATAAATAAAATGGTATTCAAACAACAAAGCACTATTATTGATTTTTTTTTTTTTTAAAATGAAGACTACTCTTGATATTTGATAGCACCAAAAAATAATAATTAAAAAATTTGACAAGAGATAGCAATCTTCTTCATAGCTAAAGATTTATTGAATGTGTTCACAACTGAAAGAAAAATATAAATCGCTTAACCTCATATGTGACTGTGCCACCAGAAGTTGAAGGCTGACGAAGAGTCACAGTGGAGACAGCACCGTTGGCTGACAAGATGCAAACAGCTCTTGGCCCCTGCTGTGAAAACGACATTATTTTTGTTGCAATGTCCTACAGGAAAAGATACGGTATTAAGAAAAAAAGAAATTCCTTCAAAAGTAATACAGAATGTCTAAACAATAAGTACCACCTTAAGAATCTCAAAAAATGAGTTCAGAAAGGAATATCAACATTTCAAGCATGACTTAGAACCCTTGTTTATAATCCTATTTTATTTTTGATGAAGAATCCTATTTTAAGAAATAAATAATAAATAAGTGAGAAAATATAAGAATATTCCAGCCAATAGACAAATAGAAAGAGATAAAAGCTTCCACTGGATCTGAAAGCATATGACAGCCACATCAGGACAAGTCGAAGCCTCAATTTTTACCTTTATCAAGGACAATCATCTTTACATTTTCTCCTCTCTTTTTTCTTCTTTACTCATTAAAAATTGGCCATCTACATTATCTTAAGTACGGATGACAGCCTTTGGGTTCACATAGCAGCTCACAAAGCAAAGTCATAACAGATAAATGAAGACCCCGATTATTTTCCTTATTTTATTCCAATTTTTTCAAATAAATATCATCCTTACACTTGGCTTAATTCTTCTGAAGCTGCTTCTCTTCAAATACAATACATCAAGCAATCCATTTGAGCAGATATAGGTCCCATCCATAATGAAAAAAATGTTTACAGCATAGTGTTGAGGAAACAAACACATAACTAATGCCCAGCTTTCTCTGCCCTAAGACATCATGCCTCGTGCCATTTCAACAAATTGATGGCAGATAACCTCTTCAAAGTAAACATTAATCTAATTTATTTGCATACTAGATTCATAGTGAAGAAACACTATAAAGATCAATAGAGGATAGGCATACTTCTCCAACTGCAATGCCAATGATATGCGGAGTAAAACCGATCCCAGCTGAACCAGACAGCCATTCACCTAGCAAAACAATTCCACATTTGCAACATAATTCACATAGGAGAAAGTATGATTACGGGAAAGAAATCACGTCTTTAAACTATATAAGAAAAATATTTTAGAATTGGGAAATAAAATTTAAAAAATAAAAAATAAAATCTAGTTATGGATGAAATGAATCAGATCTATGCATATAAAAGGTGAAATATGGAGTATGGACAAGGGTGAGGATGAAAAAAAAAAGACAGAATTGATGAAACCGCACTTATTTAACGTGTTTCTTAAAGTCGAAATCATGCTCTTATAGAAATCAAAAGTAAATAAGTTTGCAGTAGGCCACTGAAATGGCTGAGATAATTCAGATAATAAACTTGTTAAACTTAACTCGTAAGCGTTAAAAGAACGGAGAAAAATTGTCAGTAAAAGTTGGAGAGTGGCTTCCAAATTCATCACTCAGATAACATGTTTGCTAGCCACTGAAACATACTCGTTCATAAGCATAACCTAAATAAATAAACCAGACAAAAATACATAAAAATATATTCTAAGAAAATGTTAAACCTCAAACGAGGAGTCATTGATGGCTAAATTTGCTAGGATTTTGGTCTTCAGCAAGAGCAGGTTATCAGAGAGGTTTTGGGATAAGTTTAAGGCAAAGTTAAAGTGTTGAACAAGACAAAGTCGAATGTTAAGTTTCCAAGTGCTCAAACAAGTATATGAAATCATTAAGTCATATCAAACCCAAAATTTAGGCAATGTGGAAAATGGACTACCCAACACTCCCCCTCACATGCAATCCCAACCGCCCGAGAAGACGATAAATTGGGCAACAAAGATGAGCTCACAAACGAAATGGGCCCAAGAATGACATGCTCTGATACCATTTTAGGAGAAACCAATCCAAAAACTTAAGCTATTAGGTGGAGAGCTCAAATAGGTATATAAGGTCATATTAAACCCAACATTTGGGCGACGAAGTGGGATTAGGGACTTCCCAACATCAAATATAGATGACATGCTTCGAGTAGAAGCAAAAATTTCGTATCCAACCAATCTGATTGACAAAGCTAACATACTTGACACTGGGTCAACTTGACATTATATCTACAATTGAAGTCCTTTGTTTATGCATTCTCTACATCAGTGTAACTGCATAGTGTCATGTCGTATTTGAAGATAACCAAAGGATGCTCTAGAGCCCACCTGCCAATTAACTATAAATCAAGAACATGATCATAGGTCTTCTATCTCCACTAGTGATAATTTGGTGACCTAGGAGAGTAAGAAACAAACCAGGGCAGTAATAGCAAGTTCTAACGTGGAGGCTAGAGCCATGAACAGAAAAGCGTATAAAAAAGTCGGACTAGAATAAAATAGAATTCCTCTAAATATTCCTAGGAGAATGTTTGTGATAACTACACAGCTATCATATTGCTAGAAACATATTGTTCCATGAGAAGACAAGACATATTGACATACAATTCCACCTTATTGGCAGGCATTGTAATAAACCAAAAGATAGCTGCCCCTTAAAAAAATTCAATAGAACTTGGGATATTTTCTTGAGGCATTGGCGAGAGTCAATTTCCTAATACCTGTAACAAGCTAGGTGTCACAAGCCTAGCCTTTTCGAACAGATAGAGCACACCGTCGAGCACTTGATATGGACAACACCAAGGCAAGTCAGCCAATATTTATTCCTTGTTAGAGCGCACACACACACAAAACAATATTATAATGAGTAAACGAAACAAAGAGTCAATGAAAGCCAACAATAGAACCTTTATTAATGAGCCCACATTTATTAACTAAAATTAGTAGAGGCAGCAATTACAAGCTAGCATACAAGGGACTGGAGGCTTAGGTAATTACCAAGCTCACCTTCCACTAAAGAGACCTATAAGCTCTTGACAGATTCGCAAGAGGAAACATCACCCCTGCTAGATTTTACATACCTTGTTTGGGAGGAAATCTCAAGAGATGCTCATGTGTCGGTGGTGGGCAGAGAGGTTGGCCACATAAGGTTACAGGATGGCTAGAGGAGCCAAGGAGGAGGAAGAGAGGGAGAGAGAATGATCTGATTGCAACATGGAGGAGAGGGCAAAGAGGTGCGTATACCTCATTGACTGAATTCCAGCCTTATGTGAGATTCTAGCCCAATATAATCTTGTAGGAGAGAATCAAAGATAGGTGCTCTAATAAAGAGCACTATATATCCCAAATTTTTTTCCCCAAATTCAAGATCCCAAATGAGGTGGTATCTTGGTATTGGATCAATTTTTGCTCACTATTCAAATTTAAATTTCAAAATTCAAATTTATGGGTCATTATGTTGCCACATCATTTGGGATGTTGAATTTGGGAAAAAAAAAAAATAGGAATGAGTAGAATTTTTCTCCAATAAATTCCCTATATAAGTTTCTAAAATTCACGAATTTAAGCCAGTGATTTTATTTCATCAATTTCAATCAGGTTCAATGGCTAATTGATCCAGCAATTGTTAGGTAAGTTAATCGGGTCAAACGGAAATAGTGTCTATCAAGTCTATGGGACGAGCAATGAAGGCCTCAGTGGGTTTGATCAGAATCTACTTCACCCAAGATAAGTACTGATAATACAGAACTATGTAAGATCAAGAAGCAATTGATGTCAAGTAGATTAGATTATAAAACAGATCAATTGGCAATGTAAAAGATGCATAATAAGTTGTAAACTTGTCAAGTTAAAATAAATATTTTGCAAGATTAATCTCTTTGGAAAATTAAACAAAAACATACATCATCTGTTACTTGGAATGACAATGTACAATATTAGATTATATCCACGAAGCTGCTACTGGGACAAACTGAAACCAGCAGCAAATTGGATGCAACACAAAAAGAAAAATCATCAAGAAAACTTACCAAGAGAAGCTAATTGTTGCTTCCTCCCAGTCCCCGGTGGCCGCCCTCTACCCCGCTTCTGGGTTGATGTCATCATCCCTGGAGGAGCAGATGACGAGGGTGACAACGCCAACGACACAGTTCCATCAGGTCCATATTTTCGAGGCCTTCCTCTTTTCCTTTTTACAGGCTCACCTGGTGGCACTGCAGATGGCACACCCAAATTCACACCATGAGGTGAAATTGCCGATGAAGGCTCTACCGATAATGTCGTTCCAATAGAATTGCCACCAATATTAGATTGAAATGGTATACTTGGACTAGACAATGGACGAATGCCTGGTGATCCATGTATCCCAGACTGTGTTCCAGAACCAGACCCAGCTATGCCTCTCTGCATATAATAAGAAGCCGACCCTGATAATGCCATAGCATCCCTCCGATCCATGCATTTACTTCAAACAACTTATACTTAAAATCTCTCTGAAGTAACTCTAACCAAATTCTGCAGAAGTTAGATTTCTCGTCTATGCTCTAATGTTCGTCACAATACCAAAGCGCCTATCCGAAACAAATATGATATCAGACGGACCAAAATCTTTCCAGTGCTAAGTTGGGTTTTTCTTAAGGATACTGGATTTGAGATACTATATGAAAATCTTACAATTTTTTTTTTAAAAATTCAATGTGAAAGACCCATGAATCAAATCAATATGAAAAACCCACAAATCAAACAGCACTTGAAGATGAACTTGATTTTGTTACATCACTGTTTATATTAGAAGCATACATGAACAATAAAACCTAAGTCAAGCATTCAAAACCAAGAACTCTACTGAGGCCAAAAGCCCAAATGATTAAGGAAGACTGAATGTACTTAAATTCAACATGAGAAAGCCTCAAGCAGATACCTTGTTTCAGCAATGGAGAATAAGAAAACCCATAAATACATTCAAACTTTAAAATAGAGCTTTATAAAATCAATCTATACAATTTAAACAAGAAAAAGATAAGAAAGAAACCTCCTTCAGAAATCAAAGAAACAACTAGAAAAATCAAAAGAAAAAGAGAAAACAAATTAAAACAACAGAATGAAAGCAAAACCCAAGAATTTGACTCAGACAAGGAGTTCAGATTACAAAGCTCAGAAATTAAAGAAAAAGCCAAAAAAATTCAAGCTAAATTAGAGCTTACCAAACCCTAGAACAAAAGGAAAAGCTTCATGGTGAAGACCAAAGTACAGGGACACTTGACCGGTCCACTCTCACCAACCCATCACTAACAGACACCTTAAACACCAAGCATCTTCCATGAAAACACAAGCAAACCACCAACAAAGAAAACAAAGTTCATATCAATGCCATTGAAGAACTCAAACCCAGTTTTCAAACAACCATAAAGAATGTGAAAAATGGAAAAAGGTAATCCAAGAAGAAGAAGAAAAAGAAGAATAGGTGCTCACTCTCTCTCTCTCTAAACCTCTGTTTCTGTCTCTAGAAGTTTAAGGGTAGAGAGAGAAAGTTGCATATGAAGTTATGAATCGGCGGTTAAAGGTCGAACAGGTTTTGGGAAGATCAGGGGGAGCGCGAACTCTGACACAGCTGAAATGGAAAATACAGAGAAGTGGAGAAGAACAACTCCCCTTCTCTCTCTAGAAGTATAAGTGGGGTAGAGAGAGAAAGTAAATTGGTGAATTGGGAGGGGGTTAAAGGTCGAACAGGTTAGGGAGGATCAGAAGTGTGAATTCTGACACTGGGAAAGGAAGGAAGGTAGTTGCAGAAGACGACGCCATTGAATTGAAGTACTCTCCACACAACAAGTCCTTATCAAAAATGCATCTTTCTAGGCCCGAGCTCTCTCTCTCTCTTAAAAAAAAACAGTCTCCCTCTCTCTCTAAAACTCTATCTCTATCTCTCTCTTTTCTGTATGCGATTTGGATTTGGAGTGTGATAATATGCTCTGCTTTTACTAGGCTTCAAAGGGGAGAGAGAAGGAGAAACAAACAAAACTAGAACAGAAGAAAGCGTTTCATACTACTTTCATGGATAATGCCCATATTATTATTATACAAATAGTGAAAACAATATTTATATATTTATTTATATATATATATATATACACACACACGTATACGTATGAGCGGGGGTATGCGAAACGCTCCATGCCACGCGCTGTTAAGGAGCGTGTAAGAAAAGAGGTCTCCACTTTTTGGGATACCACATTACCACCACTTGTGGTCGCCGAGAAGGGTGTAGCTAGAGTCTAGGGTGGCCAGTGGCCCAGGAGGCTATGAGGCTAGGATTGAGGGATAAAATCCGTTTCACAACTGATGAAGAAAAAATCTGCAGTGGGCTCTCTTAGAGCATCTGCCCTGGTGAATTATAATACGTGCTATTACTATATTATAACATTTAGGGTAAAATACATCTACACCCCCTCTGTTTACTGACTATTACACTGACACCCCCTATACTTTCTGAAATTACACTGCACTCCCTTACTTTAGAAAATAATATACATTTCCCCCCATCCGTCAAACAGCCGTTAGAGTTTTTTCCGTTTGTTGCTGATGTCAGCCAAAAATGGGTTTAAAATGCCCATTTTAACCTTCTTAAAGCCAAACGCTGCGTTTAGAAGAGAAGGAGAAGAAAAAGACAGAAGCGTCAAAACGGCGTCGAACACTCCTCTCACCGCCAAAGGTTTGCTCACCCTCGTCGCCGCTGTGCTCACCTCCTTTCATGGCCACTCGCACCAGTGAGGCCAGATTTAACACCACCCGTAAGATGCGTCGGTCGAATCTCACCGCTCGTCTATCTCAAATCTGAAATCGCGAACAGCCACTCACACCAGATCTGAAATCGTGAAGCTCACCTCATCCCAAGCCAGATCTGAAATCGCGAACAGCTACCCTCGTCGTTGAATATCATGGTTATGGGAGATGAGGACAATCTGAGATGTGTTTTTGGGAGGGGGATTTGCTGCGATGGGGTTTGGGTCACATGGTGTGAGGGGTTTGGGTCACATGATGTGAGGGGTTTGGGTCACATGATGTGAGGGGTTTGGCGAGTGGCTGTGCGAACCTCACAGTGGCTGTGCGAGCTTCACGGGGTTAGGGAGGAGAACGCCGGCAAAACAGGGGAAAGTGACGAGCTTTCCTCGTTGCAGAGGTTCCCTCCTTCACCACATCGTCGGACAGGTTTCCGGCATAGGCAAAAAAAAAAAAAAGAAAAACAAGAAAAGAAGATGAAGAGCGTCGGCGGGAGAGCTCGACGGAGGGAGGGGTTTGGTGTTCGAGGGTGGGTGGGGATGGGGGTTTCCGGCGGGACGTCGTGGATGGGGTTTCGTGTTCGAGGGTTTGGAAAAAAAAAAGAAAAAAAAAAAAGAAAAGGAAACATAGAAGAGAGAGAGAAAGCAAAAGCACAAAACGACGCCGTTTAAAGAAGGGTAATTTGGTCTTTTTACATTTCCGTTAATCACGTTAACGTTGGTGTTCTGACAAGGGGAGGGCAGTGTAATTTCAGAAAGTATAGGGGGTGTCAGTGTAATAGTCAGTAAACAGAGGGGGTGTAGATGTATTTTACCCTAACATTTATCACAAATTGAGCTGCTTTAATGGTGTGATAGAAATATGTGCTATTTATAGCAATAAACAAAAGTAAGTTATTGTTATATTTGTCATGTCAACTCTCTTTCGATTTCTCAATAACCAAACACTTCAATAAATGTAAAAAATACAATATTTCTCTTTTAAAATTTTCTCAGTAACCAAAGAACCTGTAAATAAATACAATATCAAAAATAATATTGAAATCTTATATAAAAATTTAAATTTAAAAAAAAAAAAAAAAAGTCACACATGAGCAAATCTAATTAGCATCATAATTAGATTTTAAAAAATAAAAATAAAAAGGCCTCACCCAAGCAAATCTAGTTAGCATCATAATTTTGTGGTTGGAACAATGGAAGTTGGAAGATGATAGTTGGTAGTTTATAAAAGGGTTAATAACGGTTTAATACCTTCAACTTTGGGGGTAGTTTCAATTTGGTCCATAAACTTAGAATTGTCTCAATTTAGTGACGACTTATGAACTTTTGTTGCAATGTGGGACAGACCCTGACGTCCGTTAGGTTTTTGGACGGAAAACGCACGTGACGGGCACGTGCGGCTGACATGGAGCCTATGTGGCTTATGTGTGCTTATGTGGAGCCTATGTGGCAGCCACATAAGCATTTTCGGCCAATTATAGTCGACTATATCATTTTATAGTCGACTATAATAAACAGAAAGTTGAAGTAGTTGAAATTGATGTTTGAACATTCAATATAGTTGACTGGCAAACGTTATAGTCGACTATAAAATGTTATAGTCGACTATAACAGACAGAAAGCTTATTTTAGTTTTGGAATCCATTTGTAGTTGACTATAATTTGTTTATGGTCGACTATAACGGTCAAAAAATGTAGTTACGTATGTTTTAATGTAAAATTATCGTTTACGTTCGTGATGTTAACTTAGGCCATTTCAAATAAGATGTTACCATACTCATGTGCTTAATGGAGCAATCATTTACAATACTAAAGACTTAAAAAGTGGGGCAAAACTCACACTCGCAATGTTATAGTCGATTCCTCCAGAACCAAAAGGCATCAACTTGATTATGGTCGACTATAACAGTCAGAAAATATAGTTACGTATGTTTTGATGTGAAATTATCATTTACATCTGTGATGTTAACTTAGGTCATTTCAAATAAGATGTTATTATACTCATATACTTAATGGAGCAATCATTTACAATACTAAAGCCCTAAAAAGTGGGGCAAAGCTTACACTCGCATTGTATAGGAAGGCTATAACCAAATTCCTATATAGCATCAAAATTTTGGGTTTATAACAAAAACCTCACCCTTACAAAGATAAGATTAATACAACTATTTGACTTAGTTGAAATGGGTTTTACATGTCTCCAAAAATGGTAAATTATAGTATGAAGCCACCTTTAAACTAAGTCCTATAATTTTTGCAGCAAGTAAGACAAACAAAATAGCTTCTTATTCCCCCCCTCTGATGCCAGCACCCTTTATGCAGGTAAATCTAAAGCCACCAAAGCACATTCCAGCCATAATGAGAATCTACGAAAAAACAAAGAAGCATAGCAACATCCTTCCCATCCATCTTAGCAGTCTAATAGCATGAGATGCAGCCAAAACTTGCTTCCAACCCCAAACAACTTTTCCAATAAATTCTTATCAAGAAATCCAGCCATGTTGAAAATCAACTCATGACCGGTGAAGCACAACAACCATTCTACCCAAACATTTTATAATTTTTTCTAACAAAACAAAATTTTAATCCTATCCTGCTAAATACAGCAAAATACAAAGCCTCCTAATTCGCACCTTCCAAAACACCTCATAGCATTCGTGTTTTTCTGATATGGCTTTGTGATTGGGATGTTATAGCATTCGTGTTTTTCTCTAATATTTATATGGGAGGTTTTGGTAGATTCTGATCATGGCTGGAATGTGCTTTGGTGGCTTTAGATTTAGCTGCATAAAGGGTGCTGGCATCAGAGAGGGGAATAAGAAACTATTTTGTTCGTGTCTTTCTTGCTGCAAAAATTCCAGGACTTAGTTTAAAGGTGGCTTCATACTATAATTTACCATTTTTGGAGACATGTAAAACCTATTTCAACTAAGTCAAATAGTTGTATTAATCTTATCTTTGTAAGGGTGAGGTTTTTGTTATAAACCCAAAATTTTGATGCTAAATAGGAATTTGGTTTTAGCCTTCCCATACAATGCGAGTGTAAGCTTTGCTCCACTTTTTAAGGCTTTAGTATTGTAAATGATTGCTCCATTAAGTATATGAGTATGATAACATCTTATTTGAAATGCCCTAAGTTAACATCACAGACGTAAATGATAATTTCACATCAAACATATGTAACTATATTTTCTGACTGTTATAGTCCACCATAATCAAGTTGATGCCTTTTGGTTCAGAAGGAATTGACTATAACATTGCGAGTGTGAGTTTTGCCCCACTTTTTAGGTCTTTAGTATTGTAAATGATTGCTCCATTAAGCACATGAGTATGGTAACATCTTATTTGAAATGGCCTAAGTTAACATCACGGATGTAAACGATAATTTCACATCAAAATATACATAACTACATTTTCTGATCGTTATAATCGACCATAAACAAATTATAGTTGACTATAAATGGATTCCGAAACTAAAATAAACTTTCTGTCTGTTATAGTCGACTATAACATTTTATAGTCGACTATAACGTTTGCCAGTCAACTATATTGAATGTTCAAACATCAATTTCAACTACTTCAACTTTCTGTTTATTATAGTCGACTATAAAATGATATAATCGACTATAATTGGTCGAGAATGCTTATGTGGCTGCCACATAGGCTCCACATAAGCGCACATAAGCCACATAGGCTCCATATCAGCCGCACGTGCCTGTCACGTGCGTTTTCCGTCCAAAAACCTAACGGACGTCAGGGTCTGTCCCACATCGCAACAAAAGTTAATAAGTCGTCACTAAATTGAGACAATTCTAAGTTTATGGACCAAATTGAAACTACCCCCAAAGTTGAAGGTATTAAACGGTTATTAACCCTTTATAAAAAATGAAAGAAATGGAAGTTGTGGCAAAAAATAGCACACTAAGTTATTTGCATTATTGGAGCACCTTGTACCAAAATATAGCATTTGGCATTATAGCGTATGCTAAAATAGCAATAGCATAGGTAATTTAGCTCACTGAAGATGCTCTTATAAATGTATTGATGCTGCAACATGCAAATGATTATAATTAATAGTCATTTTTAATTAAGTTAGTAGTCATTTACTTTGAAGTTTATAGTCATTATATTGATGTGTAATTATTTACTCATAGCTGGACCTATCTGTAATTACCCCTTAATATTTTCCTGGGTACTTGCTGAGCCATTTTAATGTTAATTAAAATTTTAGGAATAAATAGGATGGCCTCAATGTTTTTCTATGAACTAGTTAGTGCACACGTGTGTTGCACATGACATTTTTGTTTTTTTATTTTAAAAAAAAGTTATCGCATTTTGTAGAGAAACACTTACCAAACAAAATAGAAAACGCCGTTAATAAAGAAACAAGAATTCAGAATCTCGTTGTTAATGAAGAAAGTAGAATTCATAATTATGTAAATAATATATGTTAAGGTTTAGGGTTTTATACAAATCTAATTTCCTATTTATATGGTTTTACGAATTAAAGTATACAAATTATAGTATACTTTGAATTCCTATTTAGTATTTATAAATTCCTATTTATTTTTATATGTTTTATATTCTTATTTCTTATTCAAATCAATGTACCATATATAAGGGTAGAATTATAGTATACTTTGAATTCCTATTTATATTTATGTGTTTTTTATTCTTATTTCCTCTTTATAAGTCAATGTACCATGTATAAGGGTAGTGATATATTTAAAATATAAAATAATGGTATATTAGTCAATCAGAAGCTTTTCTGACATTCAGCTTTTTATAGGTAAGTATAGCTATAGATTTGGACTCTCAATAGGTTTTTTCTGTGTAGGGATCTTGTAGGATTTTTCATGGTCACCAAATCCTTTGGTTCGTAAATGAATAAAAAAATAAAGATTCATTAGATTATCAAAACTTATATAGCATGAAAAGCCTTACAAGGTCTTTACAAGAAAAAATCTACAAATTAAGGATCCAAGTCTTTTTATTTTTTTTTTGGGTTAGTAAGAATTTATAAAACAGGTCGAAGCCAAACAAATTACAAACTAAAAATAGCTAGATCAATAACCCCGTTGCTACAATGATTCCTTTTGATAGGACTATCCATAAAACCCTTTTAAACCCCATAACTTTAAATCTAACATTAGTGATAATATCCCTAACAATGGTATCACCATTTTGAAAGGAATTGTTATGAAGCCGGCCTACTATTTATTTCCCTCCAAATGAGCTACAAAGTGGCAGCCCGAACAAAAGGAACACCCCTTGGGATGGGAAATAACCCAATAAAACTCGTTAAGCACGTTTTGAGATTGCCTATGAATAATAATGGCATGTTTGGTAGTCCAATTCGAAATTAAACAATTTAAGAAATTTTACATAGGATTGAAAGCATAAATCTATCACCTTGAATTAGAATATTTTAAAATGTTGTAGTTTTCACTATAGTTGATGTTGTAGAATCAATTTTAAGGAATTCATGAAATAACACTATTTTGAATTGTTACTCCTATTTGTGATGATAACTATCATTTTCTTGAATTTGTTAATTTAAAATAATAAAATGTGTCTTCAATATTATGTAAAAGTTTTTGAATTGTTTAATTTTGCCACATAAGCCATAAA
This sequence comes from Liquidambar formosana, assembly GCA_039720395.1. Taxonomy (NCBI): domain Eukaryota; kingdom Viridiplantae; phylum Streptophyta; class Magnoliopsida; order Saxifragales; family Altingiaceae; genus Liquidambar; species Liquidambar formosana. Next base: position 14,367,914 of record CM077831.1, on the reverse strand, counting down.
TAATATCTATCTCCATGGTTATAGCAGGAAAAGACACATGAGGCTAAGTCAATGATACCCCATTTGACAAGCTTATCAACCAACCTGTCAGGTATGATGAGCCATTGAATGAAGCTATGCTTGCAAATCAGCAGACCCAGCAGCAACTTCGCTACGAGGCCACACCCAATTATTCAAGTTCACAGTGGCACTAACTTTAACATTCAAAGGAAGGGCAGCATCTAATGCCACTCTACTTCCCATACAATGATACAACGAAAGATAGGCCCTAAAGGCTGCTAAAAATCATGCCACAGGGGGTGTTATATAGCACCATTCCAATGACATATTTAATATAGCGACGGACGAACGAGATCGATCTCTGAGGTTGATCATTTTCCTCCAACACCAAGAACAATCTTAAGGGATATTGACAGCCCGGAATTGCTATTCCCTCTAAAGACTATAATCTTTAATCCAAGCCACTCAAAGAGATCATGCTTGAGTAAGTAAACATCCAAGTCCTTTTTCATAATACGTCATGCCATTTGAAGTAAAATGTGTTGTGACAATAAAAAATAATGATAATAATAATTTGTTCTCATCCAAATAGATATAGAGAGTAGTTGGTGCCATGATATATAGCCTAGTGGCCAGGGGCACAGGGAGGGGTTGGCAGGCACCACCTCCCCCCCCCCCCCCCCCCCCCTCTCCTTAAGTCAAACAAGCTCCCCCCAGCTTCAATCTATATAAATATGGCTCATTCAGATGCACGTGATCCTTGCTCCATCTTTAACAATTTTGTATATAATTATATATGTTGCTGATAGGGTGGAGGCATCTCAGTGGACTGCAGATGAGCTTAAGTTCATTAGCCCTTGCTCACACACACCATAGTTGTATTTGGGTTGGTTCCAATATATCATTAATGTAGCTAATAGCAGTAGACCACCAACAATAAGTATATAATACTCACACAAGTTACCTTATTTTGAGACGTTATTATTTGTTCTTTCTTACAAAATTACTGAAATATTTTTTTTTTCTTTTAAACCTTCTTTTATTATTTTTTTTTTATTTTGTAATGAAAATATATTTATTTCATCTTGAAATTGATAGATTTATAATCTTTTCTTTACATACATTGATAATTTATTCTCCCGTATCAGTTTGTGATTTCAAATTCATACATACATACATATATATATATATATATATATATATATTCTCCCGTATCAATTTGTGATTTCAAATACATACATACATACATACATACATACATATATATCTATACTACCTATAAAAAGATAAATGTGAGAAAAACTTTTAATTGACTAATATACCCTTATTTTAATTTTTAAATACACAACTACCCTTCTGCATATATAAGAAATATAGCAATATAAAACACATACCTTAATAAAAATTCTAAGGAAACTATAATTCGTATAATAATTAAATAAAACCAAACCCAGATAGGGATTCTAAGGAAACGGAAACTATAATTCGTATATCTATACTACCTATAAAAGTCTGTATATTAAAAAAAAGGACAATATTACCATTATTCATTGATTAAAATATCTAGATTATTCTTAATTCTTTGCTATTTATGTTTATAAAAAATTAATTGGAAAACACGTTAGCATATATTTAGAGACCTAATAATAATATACAACCAATCAACCATACGTCTCCCTTCTCCCTTCTACCCATATGCTTCTCTTCTTTTCTTTTTTTATACATTTAGTCTTAATTTACATTCTCCACATATTATCCAGTGGATCTCACAAATAATCAACGATGGTGATTCTTGGCATCCCCCACACTCTTCTTTATTGGCAGCATTCAAAACTATGGGCAAGTTTTGAGAACTATCCTTATTTTTTATGGTTGTCTTTTATAGTATTTATTATTTATTATATAGGGGTTTTTCTTTACCGTTTCCTGACTTTGTATTAGGTGGGCCTAGGCATAGACAGTTAGCATTCAGAATTTTAGAATTAAATACCAACGTATTTAGTTTCATAATGCTTATTAAATAACCGTCAAGCGGTGCATCAGCTTGACATTAATTATTTTCTCTTCTCTCTTATAAATTGAGTATTTAATCTTTCTCTTTTTCTCCCTTAACAGACTCAAAAACCCGTCATAAAAAGGTACCAATTTTTTTTTCTTTTCTAGATTATTCGTTTTGATATGCTCAATATGTCTATAATATAATCTTAGAGATTAAAACTCCCTTCATAAGAGATTAATTTGCTTTATTTTTTGTATGTTACAATTTTATATTTTATATAATATTTTAGGTATTTTTTTTAGTGATTTGTTGAACAAAATATGTTTGTAAAAAATTGTCATTGTCATGGTTATAAGTTATTGTTCCCTATAAATTTCACTATTTTTTTTTATATATCATTTATAGGATCAATTATAGTCAGTAATTTTGTTTCTTGAAATCTGTTATAGCATACCAGTTGTATAATGGTTTTTATCTTTCAGATCAATGAATTGTAAGTGCATCTTGATTTTTATGATTCTATATCTCTTAATTCAGTGATCATGGGCGTGCTTAAAATTGGATAATCAAAGGGGCACACAAATTTTAATTTAGTGGCCGGTTATTTATTTATTTATTATTTTCTCCACATTCTTAGAAAACTTCATTGTCTTAACAAAAGTTCTTCAAGTCTTTGTGTTATATCTTATAATATATATAGGCACATGTAACGTTATGCAAGTTTATGAATCTCCTTATAGTTGTATAGCTGTCTTTCAAACCCTTTTTTTTTTTTTTTTTTGTTTTTTTGCGTAAGTTCATCAGGATGTTAGTTTCAATATTGCATCTCGATCTTATTGGAATGAGAAATAAGCAAAATTAAAATAAATATTATTCTACCCAAATAGGAAAAAAAAAAAAATTTGTTACATAAGTAAAAAAAAATCACAATTTACAAATTTGAGTTATAGTGAGAGAAAGATAAAGGGCAATGTGTGGAAACTAAAATTTGATGAATTATATCTAAAAGAAAAAATTGTTACATGATTGTAAAAAGTTTGGTAGTTATATGAATTAGAGTTATACTAGGACATGAACAATGAGTGAGTATAGAAATTTAAATTTGATTTAAAAATTATTTTTTACAACGCAAATATTATCACGTGCAACGCACATGTGCATCAACTAGTATGTATGTATGTATGTATTTGAAATCACAAACTGATACGGGAGAATAAATTATCAATGTACGTAAAGAAAAGATTATAAATCTATCAATTTCAAGATGAAATAAATAAATAAATAAATAAATATAAATATATATATATATATATATATATATATATATATATATATATATATATATATATATATATATATATATATGCCTTTGGCTTGAGCAAAAATATATATGTATATTTACACCTCACCCCCCCAAGCAAAAAATCTTGACTCCACCCCTCTCAATGGAATTCTTCTCATTTGTTGAATGAGCGATCTTGTGTTCAAGTTCAAGTCCTTTTTTCATAAGCTTAAATATGAGATCACTCACTTAACAAATAAAGAAAATGCCATTAAACTATCATGCCACCAACTCTATATCTATTTGGAAGAAGAAAAAATTATATTTTTTTGGTTAGTCACAACACATTTTACTTTAAATATATGGCATGACATATTATCAACTTCACAGTAAACTTAGTTAGCCTACCTAAGAGCTCTTATTTGTTGCTCCCTTCATTTCTAATTGACCATTCCCTTTGAACAGCATGATTTTTATGAAATTATTTTAATTACTTTTAATTTATCGTAACATATATAAATGAAACTTGATGTGACACCGTAGATCTACAAAATTGTATGTAAAGTTTTGTTCGAGTTTGAAGGAGTGCCCCTTTCTTTTTCCATTTGTTTCACTTCTTCTTCTTTGATGACAATTGACATAGAACCCTTCAAGCAAACACCGAACCTAAATAAGATCTCATAACTTATATGGATCAATTGAGTTCAACGTTCATGATAATTATGAAATCTTGTATAGGTGAGTGGCCTAAAAGGTTTAATTAATAAGACTCTTAACTCAAGTCTCCACTTTCTAAGGCCTACCTCCCGTGCTTATTGAGCTGGCCCTTGAAGTTTTGTTTATCTTCTTTCCTATTTATCTGAGCAACATGTACTACTATTTTAATCTGGACACCATAGTTGTTTATGGGGCAGAGCTTCTCACCGTAAGAGAGCCTGAAGAGAAAGTATGAACACTGTCGGTGACATAGCCAATAATAAAAAATTAAAAAAGGGACAGTGTTAGCAACACGCGCCTCTAGTTCGAGTGGGCAACATAACAAATTAGGCCAAGTTGTCTTTGCTTCCACGTGACTAGCTCAGTTAAAGTAGCCAAAAATATCTCCCAGAGCTGATTCAATTACCCATGGAAGGAGCTAGTCAGGTCACCCTTGAACATGATTGAACCACATAAAGCACATTGACATTTCAAACATCAATATTAAATATTATATATATATATATATATATATATATATATTCGAAAATATCAGTTGGGAATGGTACCAGACGGTTTGGGTGAGGTTTGGATGGGATCACACTGCTCAACTGGGCAATCCATTCCGGAGTGTCAACTTTCAATCACCTTCTTTTATATATATATATATACTAGTATGAACCCGCGCGATGCGCGGGAATCACAAATAAATATGCAGACATTCACACATTTTCTTAAATTATATCCTCCACCCTAAAAACAACATAGATAACATGAAAAAAAAACTGCATCCAAGCTTCAAAAGCAGAGGTAATGTGGAGTACATATAAAGCTCTTCGCAATAAGGCTATCAAGACTTGTCACCTGCTGATTATAGTAGAATGTTAAAAATATTTAAAGTGGTTCCAAAAGTTGATGCTAATCACAACTAGTGCTGCAACCACGACCAGGAGGTAAGTGTTTTCATGTTTGAAATTTGAAAATGGGAAAAAAAGGAAGAAGAGGGAAAGAGAGAAGGGAGTGTGTATGAGAAAAAATAAAATAAAATAAAAAAAGGAAAGAGAGTTGCTGACATCATGGTGTGGGCGCAAAGATAAAGAGAAGGTAGGAATTTAGAGGGAAGGCTTATTAAGAAGTCATGTCATTATAATGCTGATGTCAGCATATACCTCTTAATTATAATATGTAATAGATATTAATATATTAATATTATATATAAAAAAATTTAATGAAAGAATAAAGCCTCCTATTTCTAAAAAAATAAGTAAATAAATTGTTAAATTATTACATATATGATTTTTTGTTGTTTATAAAAATTATTGACATCATTTGTTGATATTGGAGGATAGGGGTAAGGAAATGATTGATTTTACCGATTGCATGTTAAAATAAAATAAAATACAATAAAAGTTCTAGATATAGATTATTACATATTTTACTATTCTACTTGTTAGGTATATTTGATTCAATTTCTTTGTAAAACCATTAATCGCAATATTATTAATTTTTTGGTACTATCAAGAAAATATTATAATTAAGCGTAGATGCCATAATATTAGAGAATAACTATTTTTTTGTTGAAAAAAATGTTAGAGCGTTAATATCCATTTGTTGATAGAGCACCCACTTTAAATTATTCATTTTTCATTACCCATTCAATGTGCGAAATTTGAAAAGCGAGACTCAGTATGATGAGTGAAAATGGGTTTTTTTAATTTTTAGTAACATTTTACTTTCCTCTCTATCATATGGGCAAGGTTGACTATCCAACCTTAATAGCCTATTTAGTTCAAATTATATATGACCATGAATTTGCATAGTATTTTAAGCATCCTATTTCGATTTTTTTAATTTTTGTTTATTTGTTTGTCTTGACAGTATTACGAATTGAAAAAAGAACTAAGGTTGACCGTTGTTTGTGCGACATTCAACTGACAAAGGATTGCTTTACTATCTCATATTATAAAAAAGAAATATTAAACAGAGTGCACAAAAAGAGAGAATTACGATAATAATATATAATTGTCTGAGAATGACTGCTGTACTAGAAGTCCGAGGATTATGGAATTCTTTTTGTTGGTCAGAGATGGGATCATGGACTCCCAATTTAAAATTACTTTTTGGTTGGATCAATGATAAGTTTCTCCCTCTTTTCTTGTTTTTTTATTTGGTCAGATCTCCCTAATTTTTTTTAATATCATCCTTTTTCTTTTAGACGGTTCAAAAAGGTGATGTGATCTTGGCCTTGTTTTAGAATTGGACCGCAAGATAGGTGTGACAAAATTTGTAGGCCGAAGAATATATGTGGATTAATTAATCTTAAAAAATTGAAACCTGTAAATGCTGCTACCATAGTCAAATTATGATGGAAAATCCTAACAGATAGGAATAGTTTATGGGTTTAATTGATAAGATATAAATATTTAAAATATTTTCATTTTTTGATGTCATAGCAAGTTCTAATACAGCCAACAAAGGATACTACTTGGCTCCTCATAGTGGAGGAGCAACTACTCCTCCCTTCCAATCATATTATGTCATGTACCATAGTTAATTTTAAATAATATGGATATGTCAATACGAATATGTTGACACATGAATAAAAATATAATATTTACATATATTCATATTCATTTGGACATATATATATATATATATATATATATATATAGACATGTGGACGCATGTCTATAATAACATAACATAAGGATATATGTACATAATCAATTCTCATTTGTTTTGTTAGACACCTGGCATAATATGAATGAAGGGGAGGAGGAGTTGCTCCTTCACTATAAAGAGCCAAGTATTATCCACAAAGAAAATAATTCCCACAGGCCATTGAAATAATATTAATACCAATTTTAAAATCTAACAGCTACTTGACAACAAAGGTAAATGGTAGTAACCTCTTAAATCATCGTGAGGATCATTTGCTTAATAATTTTATGACTTCTTAAGATTGTACCTTTAATGCAAATATTTAATTGGCCTCTTATTCATAACAGTATACCAAGAGTCTTCTCCAAAATTGAGGAATTAAGGTGATTATAGATTAATTGCCAATTTTTTGCTAGTAGTTTGGACATTAATCATTTGTTTCTCAGTAACCCTTTTATGGTTGCCTTTTGGAATCATCACATTTTTCAATGCTGCCCTACCCCAGGCAAATCTCATGAGTCTTTTAGTGCTCGGTTAGAATTGCTACATAATAGTTTTGGTGCTTATATAAGGAAATTTTTTCTTTTTCTTTTTTTTGCATTCTGAAATAAACTATATCTAATGAATATAGCACATCAATTTTAGGTGTATAATTACCTCACGTGGAAGAGACCCGAAAAGAATTGATTTGCTTTTTGTTAGCTAGTCTTAGGTCAATAAAGGAAATAAACCATATCAAAATGATCCATATGGCTCACATAGTGATGAAGCAAAGATTCATTCATCACTCCCACACGATCGGCAAATAGCACATACAATATGAAATCTATGCTAAGGGAATTATCTCATAAAAATAAGCATATCACTAGAAAAGAAAATAATGCATACGAATCTTGATTCACTCGCTAGCTATTCAAACACCTAACCTAAATATCAACTTATTCCAATCGATTGGCAAATAGCACATAAAATATGAAATGTATGCTATAGCATTATTTCATAAAAATGATCACCAGCATGTCACTAGAAAAAAAATAAATAAATAACTCCATACGAATCTTAATTCAATCACTATTCAAGCGCCTAATCTAAATTATGACCTAGCCACTCTCTTAGCGCCTGCCTCAAATCTCACATTCGACTATTACATAGGTTATATAGAGTTGTGAAAAAACTCTATGGTTGATCTTTTAAAAGATGTCATCTTAACTCCAACTAAGGTGACATATATGATAAATAGATTAAGTTTGTATCTTGCTCCCCTTTCAGGTGCCAAAGATACATCTTAATAGTTATCTCAGGGCCAAGGTGAATCACTCATTTGAGTAAGTTGATTCAAGCCTTATAACATATAATAAAGATGTGTACACAATAATAATCATCTCATGAACAAAAACATAAATGATTAATATCATTACTATAATAATAAGTTCAATCACAAATAAATTTTTCAAACATATTAAATCCTACAAAGTCCCATACTCCTAATATGAGAAATGAAAACATCTCTCACAATGGGTAATATATACGTTACAAGAAAATAAAACTCACAATAACGTTCACAATATTATATTAATACAGCAATATAAAAAGAATAAAATAAAATAATATGCGTCAAACAAAAATGCGCATCAGCCCATCATGGACTCAATTGGAAACTTTGCGTCAATTAACACCTAGGATAAACCTAATTAATAGCTAGCTCAAGAGGGAATGAGAAGTTGAACCCAAGACCTTCGGCTTCTAGATACATATGTCAACATCTTGAGGAGCCCTCATTTTATTTCTATTATAAATTGTGTATCTTTTTACAAGATGAAAATTATAAAGTTACCCGTATATGTCATTAATTATTCATACAATAAAAAAAAAAATTGAATTAATCTTCACATTATAGTATAAATTAGTGCAAGTTTAGGATTTTTATTCCCTTTTCCTTTTCAAGCATCAAGCAAGAAACTCATAGTAAGTCAGCTAGAAGGTTATTCGTGAAGAAGAGTGCTCTTATGAAAATTCAAACCACATGGGTTTTGATGTGCTTGTTTTATCAATTCCCCCCCACCCCCACCCCCTTTTTTTTTTTTCTTCTTCTGTTGTTCAAACAACAGTTAACATTGGCTTACTTTCGCTGAGGTTTAGATTCAAACTAATCATTTACAGGCCTACTTACTCAAGTCTATGAACTATGGTCCTTTGATGCATGTAGTTTTTAAATGGGGGGGCGAGGGGGTGTCTGTTTTTGTGAGGTGGGAGAAGAGAGAGTAAAGTTTTAACTAATAATAGGTTCACAGATAACCCCCCAAAGGATAAAGGGGTCAATAGAAAACTTCCTATGATGTTCAAAATCAAGCAATATCCTCCCAAATGTCCAAAATCAAGTAATGTTCAAAATGATTTCGGGGTAGATTGCTTGATTTTAAACGTTAGGAGAATTTTCTGTTGACCCCCAATATTTCAGGAGATTATCTACAATTTTCCCTATTTTTATCATAAAGTATAGTTTCTCACCAAAAGTTCATAAATAGTGACAAGATGATTATGAGTTATCATTTGCCAAAAAGCAAAAAAGAGCCACACATGTGATTATGGGATGATTGGCATGGTAATAAAACAATGAAAATGATTACAAATATAATAGCATGTCACTTAGAACAATGAAACGTCAGTTCTATCATCAAGTCCAAGCATGTGGTGATATTGACTTAATATTAAGAAAAGACCCTGTACGAGTGATGACCTAACTCGGTTGCAAAAGGTGACATGATACCTAGTAATATCCTCTTTATTTGTTTGTTGAATGAGTGATTTTTAGATCAAATTTATAAAAAAAAATATTGACACCAATTTGCTGACATCGTGGGACTTAAGGTAAAAGTAAATTCCATCAACAATGAAAAAATATACTCCATAAAATAAACAAAGGGGAGAGGAAAAGACAACCCCGGTTGCTAGGGTTGCAAAATAACCAGTAGTAAGCTTCTGCCTTTCTGGTGGTACAAGATAGGCTGTCCCAACTCCCAACTCTCGAAGAAGTGGTTCTCATGTTCAATTGATAAAAGAATATAAAAATAAATAAAAATTTAGAAAGTGTGGGCTCTGTTCAAATCTGTAAAAGCATCCATCTTTATGTTATTAACTCGCTAATTATAAAATAGTTATTGTACCTCTTGCCTTGTACACAAAAACGAAAAATAGAAAATAAAATAAAATTGTGACCATCAAAGAATTGCACGGGCATCATTTGGATTTGGCTACTCTACAATGGGATGCAATAAATTTCAATTCTAGTAACTTTAAAAGGTGGATCGAGTAGTCTTATAATCTTCTGCCTAGTAAGAGGTATGGAATTTAATTCTTATAACTTCCCTTCAAAGTCACTCCATATCCTGTAATTGCTGGGTGCATGTGGGATGGGGGACTACATGTGTCCAATTTCGTTACTACAATGTAAAGCTTTTATCAACATCAAAAGGACCACTTATCGGGAAAAAAACTTTAGACTGCAACCCATTCTTTAATGGATCCTTAGTAGATGGGATATGTTATCTAGACAAAGATTTTGCCACCACAAACCTTCTAACTATGGAAGTTTCTCTTCCCTCATGTTAGGGGACGATTAAGGGTTTGAAGCTCAACCCACTTTGGGTAGGATACAAGACCACGACGACTAACACAAAAGAAAAAAAAAGAGGAAAAATAAATAAATAAATAAAAAACAAACACATAAACACACACCAGTTTTGCCAATGGGTTTCTATTTTATCGGTCAAGCTCATGAGTGATATTAGGTTCAAATTCATTGAGAAACATTGATTTTCCTTCATGATTAGAATCCTCAACTAAATTGTGTTTTCGCAAATTCAGTGTCAATGGTAAGTTAATAAGTTGTACAGCACAGGGTTGTGTTATTTGCCACACAAAAAGACAAAAACAAAACAAAAAACAAAAAACAAAAAACCAACCTATATATATAGTTTCTATCTTATAAAAATAGGTCAAATTTGACAAAACACGCGATTTAAGAAAAGTTAACATTGTATTGACTTATCATTTATTAAACTTCATCTTTCCAAAAGTACAATCTCCTACTTGGTATTGGGTTTTGTGTTGAGAGTAATTATTGAAATAACAAAAGGTAGTATAGGAAAGTTCAAAAATTTATGATTTGACTTTTCAAAATAGACAAATATTTTGGGACAAAAACTATAGTAAAAATGACCTATCATTGTAGGACAGAGAGAGTAGTATAGTAACACTTAAAGGCCTAGGGCTAGTATTTAGCTAGTATTCAGCATGTTATATTTCCTGTCATAATGTTACGAAGGCAAGAATTAAACTTACACTAGAGAGCAAAATGCAAGGAGAGCTCATAGCAAGGCAATATTGATAACCTTACTCTAAATGGACTCAAAATGTGTCTAGTTAATTGTACCAAGTTTTAGTCAAACATAATTCAAAACCTTAAGCATTCATAATTTACATCCACGCAAGGTTGATAGTCATTACATACCCACGCAAGGTTGTGTCTCTTTTTTTGTAAGTTAAGAGACACACGCCTAAGAGGAGTTAAACTCACAACCCTTTAAAACCTTTCAACCTTTGTACATAGGGAAGACATGCCATTAAACCTAAGACCTGTTGGCAAAGATACCACCTCAATTACAAATTAAAATCAACTAAAAAAAAGAAAGTCACTTTCCTAAACATCCATTCCCAAAAGTGGGAAAGGAATCTATCAAAAAGAGAAAATGACATGAGAGTCAAAAACCAAAGACTCTGTTGGTTGGTGAGACAACCCCCAACCTATATTTGTTGAGGAATAACTTGTAGGTTTTAGGTGGAACTGTATTTTGAAGTATAAACAATTGTTGTTTTGACTAAGAAACACTAGCTTGTTATTTGTTATAAACTCTATCCATCTTTCCTTTTTTCTTTCTCTATTGCCTTTCGAATTAAGTAGTGAAAACACTGTTTGAAGACTTTGACCTCTCATCCATTACAAAAAGGATGTCTTCAAATTCCTTTTTTTGTTTTTTTTAATATACCATCACTGCACCATATACCATAGATTAGGTTCCCACTCCCCCTCTTTCTTTCCTCCTTTATTTATTTATTTATTTATTTGCTTTAGACGGTGGGGTTGAGTCTTAAACTTCTAACCTTTCCCTTACAAGAAAAGAAGCCCGTGTTGTGTTCCAATTCAGCCATGTATCAAAATAAATTGATTTAATGGAATAGATTAACTGAATTTATAACATTTAAAAAAAAAAAGAAAGATATAATATAAAAAAATTAACACGAGACATTTCTATGTAACTAGTTGGTGCACATGTGTGTTGCATGTGAATTTTTTTGAGTTAAATTATTTTTTTCAATAATGATAATAATTTTTAAAATTTAATAATTTTATCGCGCGTGCTTTTGCATAAGATGAAAGCACTTTGATCACTCAATCCTTTACTTCTTTTGATATGATTACTACTTTTTTTTCATTATCTTTCCCAAATCATAGTGCTTAAAATTATCTTTAAAACTTCATTATACATAGGTTCTTTGAAGGTTTTGTGAAACTTTCAATGCTGAAACAAAAGGCTCTTTCTTTCACTCTTTGTCTCTTTCTCCAATCAAAACGTATTTACGCCATAGTTGAAAGATTTAATAGCAAATTATTAGTACATTAGTCCTACAAAAATCAAAACCAAGACTTGCTCGGCTTTGCAAACCCTATGAACATGCCATCCTTTTTTTTTTTTATGGTGTACTACAATCTATACCCCTCCCGTAGATTCATGCCACAGAAGCCAACTCAAGTTCCTAATAAGGCCTACACTACCACCTTTAAAAAATCTAGTATTTATGAGATTGGGAGGTTCTCATTTTATTTATAAGTAAAATAGTCTTTGATATATATGTATTGGAAAAACATAAGAGAAAACAAATACTCCACGCGGGATCGAAACCAAGACTTACGCAAATCCAGAACGTCTATTGGTCTTTGATTAAAATAATAATATTCTTACTATGCACATGTTTAGGATTTTTTTTTCTTTTAAAAATCTGGTATTTATGGGATCAGGATGTTCTCATTTTATTTATGAGTAAATTAGTTCTTGATGATTTTTTTATTTGGAAAACGATAGGAGAACACACATAGCTTTCGTAGGAGCTGAAACCAAAGACTTCTACAAACCTTAAAACGACAGATTAATAAACTCAAAGATCATTGATTTTTCATTAAAAAATAATACTCCCTCCGTCCTGTTTGACAAAACACGGAGTTTAAAAAAATGTAATCATTAGATTGACTTGTCATTGATTAAGTTTTATCTTTCCAAAAATACCCTTATATTTTTTGTATTGGGTTTTGTGTTGAAAGTAAATATTGAAATAACGAAGGGTATAAGAAACTTTTTAAAAAAATATATGATTTAATTTTTTAAAAGTGGCCAAATATTTTGGGATAAAAAAAATTAAAAATTTGGCATACCTTATTGGGACAGAGGGAGTACTCGTTTTTATGTATTGCCTTGGCAAGTTGGCATCATGACTTTACTCCATGATGTTAAATGTTTTCGACAGTTACTAACCTAGTTGAATCTGGATGGCTGTAATAAGAAGATGACTCTTTGGTAATCGCCTCCAAATATAATGCCAAATAAAGTTCGTTTGTCAACTTATTAAATATTAACTATCAACATGGTACAAATTGACTGTCAATATCTTTTGTTTAGTACTACATTTGGAAGTGATAACTAAAATGTCATTTAGTTGGTTCTCTTTTCTGCCCCGCCTCTCATGTCCCATCATCTGTTTTTTCCTAGCAACTTTTTCTCACATCAGAAGTTTAAAACCATTTTCTCTCTTTCTCTCTCTCTCTTCCCCACGTTATCACAGATCCAGATCAGATCAGGTGATCCTAGCTCTGTTATACTTACCCCATCTCTCTCTCTTTCTACGTCATCTCCATTTGCTACAATAATTCATTTGAGTAAACCCATTGTCTCTATCTCTCTCGCACACACCCTTATCAAGCAACGTGTTTCTTTCTCTAGTTAGTTTCTCACTTATTCTTTATCTCTCTTTCCTTTTTTTATTTTACCTCATTCTTTATGTATTTGTTTTGATTGCAAATTTGCAATCCATTCTCTCTAACTTTCTCTCATCTCTATTTCTTTGTCAGTCTCTCACCCATTTTTATTCTCTCATTATCTCTCTCTCTCACCATCATCTGGCCGTAAATTGAATGTTTGGGTCTATGCTTTCGATGATTGTTGATTGGTTTCCTTAATGGTCTGCCTATATAGTTTGGATCCTCGTCAGTTGGTTTCCTTGATGGTCTTTGGGTTGACAATTGCAAGATCTATGGGTCTTGATCGCCATCGATCAATGTTGCACCAATAGATGTCATCAATCTATGGGTTTTTATCTAACGTATGTCCTGTATATTTTTCTCAAATTACCATTATTTAAAATAAAATTAAAAAAAAAAAAAAACTATGATTTGATTTCAATATATATTATATATATATATATATATTTTTTTTTTTTCTTCGTCGATGCGTGGTGGATCACTGCTTGTGATTTTATTTTTTTGGGCCTATACGTGTTTTTTTTAAATGATTTTTTTTTTTTGGGGGTTATGATCTAAGTTATTTTCCTTTCTTTTTGTTCTTTTTGGTTTTGTTTTGTTTAGTTTGGTATTTTGGGTTTGCAGGTAAATATTGCAAAGTTTCATGAACCTCACAATTTGATAGGGACTTTTTTTGGTAGTTCATTAGACCTTCCCTTTTTATTTTCTTTTTTTCTTGTGCATTCGTTAATGGTTTTTTTTTTTTTTGGGTTTTGTTTTGTTTTTATTCAAGCCTGCTTCTTTATTAATTTTCCTTTAATTGAATCGTCTTTGATTCTCTTCTTTTTCTTGGTAATTTGACTTGATTATTTTCAAAAATCAGAGATTATATATGAATTCTCAACAAAATATGAAAATTATACAACAGTAGCAATTTAAAAGTTCAATAATGTAATTCAAGTTTTTTCTAATATGCGAATCCTTAGAAAATAATCAAAGATTATATGTGCTATTCAAAACTTTACTTATGCAATTCAATTTTTTTTTTTTTTTGGCCTCTTAATCTAGGTTTTCATTTGTTTTTGTTCAAGCATGTGTCTTTTTATTTTAATTCAACTAATTCGTCTTTGATTCTCTTCTTTTTTTTGCTAATTTTGCAATTCAAATAGAGATTTAAAAGTTCAATTATGCAATGCAGGCTGAGATTTAAATGTTTAAACATAATTTGTATATATGAGTCAAGTTTATTGAAAACTACATACCAGACAAAACACCAGAAGAAAGGAGACATAATGAAGGCAAATAGAAAACGCAGAAGAAGAAAACAGTAGTTGTTCTTTCCTGTGTTAGGGTTTTATGATTTTTAAAATGTGTTTCTATTTGTATTTATATGTTAACATTGTTAGGGTTTTACGAATTATAATTTCCATTTCCTTAGAATTTCTATTTAGGTTTGGTTTTATTTAATTATTATATGAATTATAGTTTTCTTAGAATTCTTATTAAGATATGTGTTTTATATTGCTATATTTCCTATATATGCAGAAGGGTAGTTGTGTATTTAAAAATTAAAATGAGGATATATTAGTCAATCAAAAGTTTTTCTCACATTCATCTTTTTATGGGTAATATAATATAATATAAATATAATATAAATATGGATTAATGGAAGAATGCCTCCTACCAAAGACCCCCAGAGCGGTCACATAAGCACCTAAAATGAAGAAAAAGTTACATGCTGTTATTTGGAAAGAAAAAAAAAAATATTTTTATGCAAAATTGATCTTGCTAAAAAGACCACTTGTCTGATAATTTTTTGAATTGCCCATCTGTCTGGTTTTCACGGTTTAGCCCAAAGATTTCATCCCCAATTTTGAACGGCCGGTGATTAAATTGGAAGAAGAATTGAAGCTGGGCCAGTTACTAAAAAGATCCTCACGTAGTAACTCAATAGAGGAATGACTGAGAAAAACTTATATGAAACTGTGATACGGTTTATGTGATATCATAAGTTAATAAGAGTGGAGTAAATTGAGATTGTCAAAATACTTTTTGGTTTACAATCTCATTTTACTTCACTCACATTGGGCCGTGACATGTGACCGTGTCATAGAAGACTCAAGAATGACCATGCCAGAAATTGGATTTTGGCCAACTGGATTTTAAATTTTCAATCGTTTTGGGGCCAGGCGTTGGGCTTGGCCGTTCCAATACACCATGTATGGCAGGGCCAAGGCTAGCCCACCGACAGCCTACAACAAAACCTATGATTGTAACCTCACAAGAGCCTTAAATAAAATCTGAGGCATTAGCTCGTATATCAGAATATAACATAACAGACCTTCTTACCCAAAAAAAAAAAAAAGAAAAGAAAAAAAAAGAATATAACGGACCTCTGAATGTTTTGTCTGCCATAAATCTCTAAAACTATTTTATTCAAATCTTTCGTAGGAATCCTCTTGATGAAGGATAGTTTAGGAGCAACTGGTTAAAAATAGAAAATGAGCAGCTGGTTCCCTTATTAGATAAAATTTTTCCCTTTTTTTTTTTATTTATAAGCTACTATTAGATATAGTTGGAGTAGACCTATTACTATTAGATATAGTTGGAGTAGACCTATTATCATGCAATTGGTTTGGTTTGATAATGATACAACTATGCCTAACATGGAAGCTATTGCACTTAGAAATAGTATTCTTCTTGTGAAAGAAAAAGGGATTAAAATAATTTATTTAAAAAGGGATGCTAATATTGTGCTTAATAGCTTTGAACAGCTACAAAGGTGCCCTTAGAAGATATTTAGTATTTTAAATAATTGTATCAGGTTTATTTCACAATGTGGTACCGATGTAAGAATAAGCTGTGTTTATGGAGAATAAAATAAAGCTGTTGATCCCCTTTGGGACTAACTCAAGGCCCAAACAACTTAGTAATACACCAATACCAGTGTGTGTGGTACGGAAAAACTGCACATAACCAAGGCATTAGTTAAAGCCAAAGCCTCGGATACCTTTTTTGATAAAAAAAAAGAAAAAATAAATAAAGCTACTGATTTTTATCAAATTTAAGTCATAGAATTCAATGAAATTAGATTTTAAGATTCTAATTTCCTTAGAGAAATTTTAAATATTCTTTGGGAAGATGTACTAGTAGATCTAACCTTGACAGTCTTGACATGTTTCTCTTCTACCATTTAACCCAAAAAAAAAAAAAAAGAAAAAAAAAAAGGCGGTTTAAAATCCTGTAAAATGGGACTCAACTAAACGAAATCTAATTAGAACTCTGTAAGGCTAGCCACACGGAATCCTTTATTTGCCATTACCTTGCGCCCAGCCACAACAACAGTTAGTTAAAGTGGTTTTTTAGGTTAAGTCTAGGCTATTTGTCCACTTATTTCCCTCTTTTTTATTTTCTTTGTTTTTGTTTTTTTTTTTTTTTTTAATTTTTATTTTGGGTCCAGCCGTATCTATACTGGTCAGTATTTATTATTTTTTTTAAAAAAAATTTCCTCTATTTTTTTTTTTTTCAGAAGAAAGCAAACAGAATGGTTTTCCAGCAAAAATGAAAGTGTTCTGGGCAGAAAACTTCAATCCAAGGAAGCATTGGGAGCGTACCATTAAAAAACAGACCAACTTCAACAGTGCCTACATCAACAATTGGAGCCAGCAATGCAAGTTTTAAAAGCAGGGCTAGTACAAGATCCAGGGTGTGTTTAATGCCAGTGTTTCGAAAACCAGATCCAAGCACAATTTAACCATTCAAACCACAAACCATAAACCGTGTATCACTTCCCAGTATTAGATCATTGTCCAACACAACTACATGAGTAGATGACATTCGCATGAATAAGCCAGCATCTATATCAGCTTGAAATGACCTATCATACTCATCATGATATTCAACCTCCAGTTTTACTAATTCTATCCCTTCCTCCACCCTCATTCCTTATTTTACAACCAGATGGAACAAAAGCCCCATAGCTATTCTCCTATTCTGTCACAACTCATATCAACATTCTCTTCTTGACTACACTTATTCAATGAACATAACATCTCATATTTTCATAAAAGAGCAAAGTTCTTGATCCACAAAAGCATAATTTATTTTAATCCCCATCTAATTTGCTTGGTCAAACCACATCTAACGCAAGCTGCAAACCTAAAACAATCCCAACCCATATTTATTACACTTCAGACTAGCATAGGTGAACTGATGATTTACTAGGGAATTAACATGAGGAACTACCAATCTGGAAAAACTAAAAGCATTTCCATGGCTTTATCAAACATGCCTACAGGCTGATCAAGCCAATAAGTACAATGCATTCAACAAATCTTCTAAAAATTAAGTAAACCATGTAGTAGTTTGCCTGATCGTTATGCTCCGGCTACATCCATTTTTCTAGTTTCCATAGCATTTAACCCAAACTTGATATGGAGTTGTGGAGTTTCTTGGAAAAGGACAACCCATAAATAGAGGTCAATCTTCCTCCACATAAGGACCAAAATGGTAATAATAACAACAGCTGCAGCAACAATCATAAACAGTGCCTCATCCCAACAATATAATTCAGCAGTATAAATGCCATGCTGCCTCAGTCTCTCTAAATCTAAAACCCTTCTGACTAGATTAAGATCAAACAACCACAAAAAAGCCAATATCACCTTTGTTTCCTACACAATTTATGGCTTTAGCCTCCTACTTTTTGCTTTAAATATTTACAATCTGCTGTTCTGACCTTACACCAGTTACCTTATTTCCCTTCTTTATGCATAGTTTTAGACTTTTCAGCAATAAGATTAAAATAATAAGAATGATAATAAATTAAACAGAAAAAAAAAATTCGGTCACAATACATGTGCGCACACATAACTCAACTATCCCAACCATTTCGACTATTGTATGAAACCCTTTCCCCAACCCTGCTCCATCTAGGACAATATCCTTGATGCCAATCATATCCATTATGATCAAAAGGCTAATTTAGCCTATCTTTCTCCTATCATACCTTCATACATAATTTGCATTTGAAAAATTCACAAGAAGAAACCCATCCAAGTCGACCATAATTCCAAGATATAATTGTTAAATCAGACTAGCTCAAGCCTTAATCGATCAAACTGAAAAAACCAAACAGAAGCATTGATTTTCACCCCTATACTTAAAACAAAATAGCACAACTACAATAATTAGCTCAGATCATTCTTAATTATATATACACACATCCCCACTAAATAAACAAACAAATAGAAAGAAAAAAGAAAGGCTTAAATACATTTAAGAATCAAATAGACATTTACAGATGTCCATGTATGCTGTGCAGATACAACCTATTCAATTAGGACCTGCTTGGTCATCTAAATGAAAATTGATGATACTACTGTATTTTACATAATACTGAAGGCACAAATACTATCATCCTACTAATAATAATAAAGGGGTTAATCACCAAGTACAGTCAATTCGAGAAGAAAACTTTCTACAGATAGAGCCATTAACCTTGAGTGGGCTTGTCCCCCACAATAGCATGATACGGATCTCCTCACACCAGAAAAATCTCCTATGATTGCTATTCCTCCAAAAACTGTTGCTATCATGCATTTGCTTGTTTTCTGTTTGATTTCACTACTACTTACGTGGACTAAAAAGAAAGAGTCTTATGGATAGTTTTGGCAAATAAAGGTCCACTCCCCTCTGCATAAACAGCAGATATATCGGAGACTGGTTATCCGCAGATAATGGATACCCAATCCCTCCTTGATAATATGGCAATATTACCTTCAAAAGGATGTTTGGGCTTCCTGTAGTGAGGTCATCGATCGTAAGGTGTAAGGGCTGGAAGCCCCTTTCCTCAAACTCTCCATTTACTTTATTAACTTGGGGTTCTTTCTCAAAAGTGGTGTATTTTACATGGTATTGGAGGCACAAATTCATCATTTCAAATTGAACCATTTAAAAAAAGTTGGAACCATCACCATAGTTGATGTTATAGGATCAATTTTAGAAATTCATGAAATGCCTCCATTTTGAATTTCCACTTTCATTCGTGATGATAGTTATCATTCTCTTGAATATTTCCATTCAAAATGATGAATTTGTGCCTCCACAACCATGTAAAATGTACTAGAATCATTAATATCCATTTGAATGACCAAAGAGGCATTTAAACCAGAAAAAAGGGACCATATGCTGAGTACACATAATCAACAATTTCAGGATAATGTCACAAGTTTTTCTCACAAATATATTGGTTAGAAACAAAAATTCGATAGTATTGGCAACCAAAAACATAAAATTTTCCTTCCAAGCTATAAACCAAAGAACTAAATGAATGATACATTTCTAGTTCCAAGTTTCCAACCCATTTGCACTTGGTAACTTCTCAACATACTACTCACATTATCAAATGGAACCTTATTTGTCAACCTCCATCGCCTGTTCAGCTTTAGCTTTTGCCAATGCCGTCAACTTGGTCTTCACCTTTCTCTTCCCAACTTGAAAACCACTCGTACCCTTCTTCTTTTTCTTGTCACTACCATCAACCTGGACACATAAAGGCCAAAAACCCAATTCTTCTTCAGCATATTTGGAAACAGCCTAGCTAAAAAGGTACAGCAATTTCTAAATACCAAAAAAAAAAAAAATAGTTATTTAAAACAAATCGATCACCGTTCAGCATGTAATTCAACAACCCATCACTGAATATAATCTAACCTCCATTTCGTGGCCAAGAAAACTAGAAAAAAGAAATAAAAAATTGCCCTGCCTGTATCAGATGTTATTTGGTTTCAATAAAAGAAAAATCGCGCCTCAACTAAGGCAAATAGATGTATAACACTCAGTTGAGTGGAGATTTTTGCCTTCTCGCCCCGCAATTCAAGAAAATTTAAAATTTAAAGCTTTAATTTTAAGTTCTTTTCGCATATTTTCTCGGCAAACAAACAGAGTTTGAATGGTAACACAACAAATTTTGGTAAACGTATTAAAAAAGGGTTAATGGAAACACAACAGCAACAAATTAATGTCAAAAAGCTAACCATCTAATCTAAACAAACAAGAGACATATGGTAAATATACACATACATATTATGTGAGAGAGAGAGAGAGAGAGACTTACTTTCATCTTATTCTTCTTGGCCTGAAGCTTCTTTCCCTTCTTTTCTCTTTCTTCTTTCTCTTCTAATTAACCCAACAATTTAAGAAACAAGTGAATCAGTTATCCACAACAAAGATAAATCAAAGAAATGAAATATATATATATATATATATAGAAAGAGAGAGAGAGAGAGAGGGAGAGGGGGAGATATATATATATATAACAAAAGAGATCTATATTTAAAGCAGTTTTACTTCGGAGTTCAAATTCGTGCTGCCTTTTCCTACGAGCTAAATCGTTCTTCTTCGACATCCCTCCCTCCCTCCGCTGCTGGAAACTTTCCTCCGGTAATACGTTCAAACCCTAAACCCAGAGAGGGATGTTAGAGGAAACACGCGCACGTGCACAAAGGGTGTTTTTTTACGTCCCCATAAATTTTAGCGTAAATTACACCAACACCCCTTTGGTATCTTATAATCGCCGATACATCTTCTCTCATTTCTGGAATTCTACTACCACTTCTTACTATACAAAATAAACTATAAGAACATCCCCTCCTTTTAATTACCATCAACAATTCCATCTAACCCACCGTCCCACCCTTGGGTAGCCTAGTTAGTAAGGACCAACTTATAATTGTATGGTTAGGTGTACAATTATTAATTCGATTTTTCATCAGGACAATCCAAGATTTAAGTAGAGGTCATAACTGTAAGTTTTAGGTTCTATAGGTGGGTCCAAAGAATCCTGTTCTAGGATGGTTCCCCATTAAAAAAAATTATAAAAAAAAATCATCCAAATCCAATTATTCGCAAAATACCAAAATGACCCTAGATTAAAACAAAAACAAAAAAAAAAAAACAAAAAGAATGAACCATCAAATGCAATAATTTTTCAAAAACAAAGTTTTCATTTTAAAAACATGAACATAAAGTAAAAAAAATTTCTTTTCGATTCCATAATTTTCTAGGCAACCACGAACAAAGGGCGTGAAGGAGTGTAGCGAATCTCACGATTCTAACCTATAATTTAAAATCCGTTTATTTATCAAAAAGACTACCATTAAGAAAAAAAAAAAAAAAAAAACCAAAAATTTATCCTCTGTTCTACTTCCTGTTCTTCATCTTGCAAAGTTTCCAAACAGTGCATTTTGTTTAAATAGAATTAAGAAAAAGAATTAAAAATAAGAACATATTTAAATGTCACATTTTATTAAGGGCATTTATGTCAATTTTTTTGTCTCATTAACTCCATTTAAGGGATAACTTTAACAGGGGATCTTAGTGTACTTAAGGAAGAAGAAGGGGTGTATCCGTATTTGTTAGATTAAATGTAATTTACCCTTCTCTTTTTGTTACCATTCTCAACTATTTGTTACTTGTTTAAAAAAAAAAACCTATTTGTTAATATATAAAAAATGCTTGTTATATGCGCTTGTGTACTCCAATTGATTAACCAAAAAAATAAAAATAAAAGGAAGTGAAAACTTGGAATCTTAGATGGTGTTTGTAATTAAGGCAAAAATCTCTGCTCAGCTGAGTATTATATAGCCATTTGGCTTATGATGTGCAATTTTAATTTTAGGTAAATTGCAGAAAACTACCTTGAAGGTCAGGTTTCAGTTTAATACCCTCAACTTTCAATTACATCAATTGAGTCCTCGATTCATGAGCTGACTCCAAATTGATAACACCATTAACGGTAGTGCAAAAAGACTATTTTACCCTTGTTTTTTTATTAAATAAGACAATACACAAACAAGCACATCTCCAATGAGAGACTCCGGGGACTCTCATTGGAGAAGAAATTACTAACTTTTCTCTCTCTTTCTCGTTCTCCTCATTTTTCAGATCTAACATGGGTGGTTCTTGGGTAGGAGAACGGGGAAATGTGGTTTTGCTGTAGGTGTTGCTGGTTTTGATTGTAAAATTTGGTGTTGGAGAATGGAAAAGACAAGTGGTTGTTTAGGTACTGCTTTGGGTTGAATTTTCAGGAGGTTTTGATTGTGGCTAAATCATGAAATGGTGGCTGGTTTCGAAGCTCAAATAGGATCGTACCTATAAAACTAATGGAGCATAAATAGAATGGCAAACACACTCCACATCATGACAATTTTGTTAAAGAAAGATGGGGATTGGATCAGTTTAGAAATGTCAATGCACTAGAGTATCCCACAACGACAAGACCATCTTTTAAATCAACCCATAATGTCTTTCAATTCAAATTTCCAATTGTTAGTGTCCCACATCGGTTGCAGACGATGCCTTATATAGGCTTATAAGACGGCGCTGGACACCCTCTTAATGAGGCGCCTTTTGGGCATGAGGCCCATAAGGACAAACCAGTGAGGCCGAATTGTGTGCTGGGCTAGAACAGACAATACCTTGAGGTGAGGGGTTGAGCCGTGCATCTTACAATAGTATCAGAGCCAGGGTCGTGCCAGCGCCGAGGTGGGGTGTTAGTGTCCCACATTGGTTGCGGACGATGCCTTAGATAGGCTTATAAGACGGCACTGGACACCCTCTTAATGAGGCGCTTTTTGGGCATGAGGCCCATAAAGACAAACCCGTGAGGCCGGATTGTGTGCTGGGCTAGAGTATCCACATCGGTTGCGGACAATACCTCGAGGTGAGGGGCTGGGCCGCGTATCTTACAATGGTATCAGAGCTAGGGTCGTGGTGATGCCTTGAGAGAATACTAGAGAGAGAGATGGGAGAGTGGCTGTACAAAATGATAGAGGGTGCATAGAGAGGCCAACCCTAATCTGTAGAGAAAACTACCTTAAATAGTTTCCTATAAGTCCTCAACCTAATAGGACTATGGTTCCACACACACTAGGAAACCCACTCAATAGGAAACACCTATGAGGTCCACTACCCGCATATAGGCGGACCACGGGTATGGGTCACGTACCCGACCCGAATATTAACACCAATCAAATCCAAACCAACCTATTTTTGAATTGACTAGAAATATATTATATATAGTATAAAAGACCGTTGCTCTATTTAGCTCTATTTCCAAGCATTGCTTACATCTTTAACAATTAGCATAAAAGCAATCCTGAACAAAAATGATAGCATATCTTATGTACCATGAGATGAGAATGTCGATGTAAATTGTAATTCCTTGAAGATGGAACATTATAAGCATTAGAAATTGATGAAGTTATTGAGGTGCTAGTCCTAGGCCTATGAATTGCATCAGAGAACATTCTATTATCTAATCATGGCATAGGAAACATTAAAGCATTAAAACCAAACCTTGGGTCCTAATAATCGGATGCAGTGATTACTCTCTACGAGGGACCCCCCTTCCAAGAGAAACATTCGAACTACTAAATAATGCATTTTGATAAGTTGGGTTTACAAGTGCCAAAACCATCGTTTCACTTTAATCCCCCACCATTTGTAATGCCATTAGAATTTCCATTAGTTGTTTTCACAAACAGAGGCTTTTGCTTAGTAGAGGTTGTATAATTATATGCAAATGGTAGTGTAAATTAGGGTTTATGCGATGGTGACGTATATTATCTATCCTATCTTGACTATTTTTACATTTGGTTGTTGTCCTATAAATTGAATAGTTGAGAAGGAAAAAAATCAAAGGGGAGGCTTTGTTTTGTTCTTAGATTTTGGAGAAAATGAAGAAAGAGAGTGTGTGGGTGTTGGGGTTCTTAGGGTTTTGGACACCATAGCTTCTGCTTTATGATTAGAAGGATGGAGAAGGGGCAAATCAAATCTAGGGTTAAATAAAGATTTGATATGCTGGTAAGGGTGAAATCAACAAACCATATAGGGGAGGGGTAAAATAGGATAATCATGCTTTATTAAAGGCAAAAACCATCACATACATATCGGGTGCTTCTTTTTGACGGAGTGACAGCGTTGACCCTTTTTCTTAATAATTCGTTGTACTTCTTTCTCTCTTGCCTTTGCTGTCTAATAACGATGGATCTTCCCTATTCCTCTCTGATCTACCTAATCCCTTAGCTGGTAAGCACCACACACCTTGCCACTTCCCACTATGGCGTTAAATGAGGGTAAGGCTAGGCATCATCTTGAATTTTTTTTTTTATTTTTATAAAGTAGGATGGCTTTTGTGCTTGCCACCGTCGACAATCAAAGGAAAGGAGAGAGATGTAAGATCATGTGAGAATGAGATGAGTGAAAAGGAGGGGGTCTACAGAGAAAAAGGAGAAGGCAAAAAAAAAGGAATAGTGGCTATAGCCCCATGGTATAAGGCTTCTTTTACAATTACTTATTATCTTTTTCTTTAACCTAATAACGCCTTTTGCATACTTTCTGAAAAAAATACCATTTTTTAACACTCCAACGTCACTTTTTCTCTCCCACGTTTTCTTTTCACCCAACGTTATCACTAGTTCTCTCTCTCCCATGTTTTTTCTCTATCCCAAGGTTATCACCGGTAGCACATCCATCAGTGACCAAACTCTAACCACTTTTTGACGACTATTCAAACTCCGACGACCCTACCTCAACCTTTCTCCATCTTCGGCAATTGAACCTTGTCGGGATTTGAGCTTCTCCTCTGTCTTCATTCACTCTTTCTCATGTTGATGCTACTGCTATATCCCCTTAAATCTTTCTTCATGGATCCTCACCATAGTTGCTGGTACATCTTCTATTTCTTCTTCTTTGAAACTTGTGCTGGTTTGGATCAGATGAAAAATAGTATAATATAAAATATTATTTACAAGAAGTTGTAGAATTTATATAAAAAAAAAAAAGAGACCCATTTTACTATTTTACGCTATTAAAATTTTTTATAGTTTTACTTTACTATTTTCGTGCTTTTAAAATTTCTATAGTAAATAGTAACAGTTTACTATTTTGTCTATAAAAAACAACATTTCTTGTGCTACTAAAATTTCTACAGCAAGTACTAATAGTTTACTATTTTGGCTATAGAAAACAGTATTTTTCGTGCTATTAAAATTTTTACAGTAAATAGTAATAGTTTATTATTTTGGCTATAAAAAAGCAGCATTTCTCGTGCTACTAAAATTTTTACAACAAATAGTAACAGTTTACTATTTTGGCTCTAAAAATCAGTATTTCTTATGCTACTAAAAATTCTATAGCAAATAGTAACAGTTTACTATTTATTTGCTATAAAAAATAGCATTTACAGTTATATGAACACAAACATAAGTAGCAGCCCCCTAAAAAATTATCATTAGAACAAAAACACATTTGGTGGGGAAAACGAAAAAAAACAAAAACTAAAAAATAGAAAAAAGGGAGAAGATAGCCATGGTTGAACTTCAACTATGGTAACAGATCTGGTGGGACAAGGTAAAAAAAAAAAAAAAAAAAAGAAAAGAAGAAGAAGAAGATAATGAAGGAGAAAAAGAGGACAACAGAGTCGAATGCTATGGTAACAGATCTAGTTTTTTAGATTTGGTCAGGAGAGAAGAATGAGAGAGAAGAGAGCGATAGGTGTGCCATCGACATTGGAAGTAGAGGTGGTGGTGGCCTATTGGAGAAGAGGCGCTGCCTGGTCGTCGTCAAAGAAGAGTTGCCGTTGAAGAGGAGCTGTAGTCGGAGAAGAGCTGTTGTCAGAGAAGAGTCATATTCATCATCTGGTCGTGGCCTTACAGTATACATAGAAAAGGCTAAAACAGGAATTTCAAAAAAATGGTTTTCCTTATGCTGAAAGAATCTCTAAAAATTGAGGTTATGGAGTTAAAAAGTCTTATGGTGGGGTTGTTGTTAAAAGCGATCTATTATGGGTAGTTGCTAATTTCCTAAAAAAGAAAAGAAAAAGGAAGAAGGGTGCTCCAAACCACCACGGCTTTTGCATTTCCCCATTTGTTCACCATTGGTTGCATCGTCCGGTAGTGATAGTAGCCATGGTTATCGATTCAAAAGAGAACTGCGTAAATTAGGTAGAGGAAGAGGCGAGAAATACAATGATAGTCAAAGGGTAAAAGTGTCTTTTTATTATAAAGGGCATTTTTGTCTTTAAAGTGAAAAAATAGCATCACGTGACAGTCACATGATACTATTTCGTTAGTTTTTTTAACGTCGTCCATTAGGAAGGTAGTAAATTGTCAACCCTAGATATTAGGGGGGTTTTTTGCTCAGTTTTTTAATAGAGGGGGTAAAATGAAAAATGGGTAGTAATAGGAGGATGTTTTTTGTATTTTATCCTATAAAAAAATTACAATTTTTTTTTTTACTACAAATCAAGTGAAACGAATTAAGACGTGGTGCCTTTGACCACTAAGAGATTATTCTCTTACCTTATTTATTTATTTTGATTTTCTTACCTTATTTAATCAAAAGTATGTTGCTCTTGAATCTTGATTTTGTTACCTTATTATGAGAAACGTGTCACATGTCATGCTCTCAACATGCGTAAAGAAGGCTTGAAAGATGTGTCATGTGGTATCGTCTCTTTTGCTCCCTCCCTCCCATTTAATTTCCTCACTTTGACTAAGCACACATATTAAGGCAATGCATTTAGTGCATTGCAATGTCACCTATTTTATTGACTTTCCAAGTTTGCCCTTTTATGGAAAAATGATTGATTTTCTAGGAGAAAAGTAAAGAGGAATTTTAGGGAAACAAAAAACCTGTTTGGTTTGATTTCTGAGAATGATAAAATATTTGGGACATCCAAAAATGGAAAGTGACCAAATACAATATCTATATATATATAGATATATGTGTCCCTTCTTTGTTTCTTTGCAACTCATTCTTTGTAACTCATGATTTGCAATTATCCCTTCTTTGTTGCTTCAGCTAATTTACAACCATTATATTTAGTCACCAACAAAACACATCCTCTGCAACTCTCCAAAATTTCAGTCACTTATATATTACTGTTAATGGTGACTGGCTATTCTCATGCCAAATTCCAACCATTTTATAAATATATTGTTTCTTTCAATTTTCTATACCAAATCACTCAAAAATTTATGTAGAATAATTTTCTTATGGTTTGACATCCAATTAATGGAGATTGGAGTCTGATGAGTTTTTATGAAAAATAAAATTTTGGTTTCGACTAGCAAAGTTGCTATATGCTAGAGGTTGAGGATGACCCTATCCTCCTAGCTACAAGGTCCACAAGCATATTGGGGTCTAGGCTGGCCCTCTCTTTCTCTCACTCTTTGCAATTTATAAATAAGAACAAAATAGACGTAGCCAACAAAACAGAGTATGGGGTTTTATTCAAAACTTACCTTATAGTTAAGCTAATTTGCTGGTGTGGTAGTGCACTATCCCTAATAAGCCAAAGACTCTTCCTAATTGTTCAATTAACCTGAGGATGCCGTGAGTAGTGAACGAGCTTCCACCAGAGCTTGGACGGCTTAGGTTCCATAAGAGCTTGGACTTGGGTTTATCAACAAAACCTAGCCTCATAAAACCCACTTGATACATGCTCTATATTTTTAGTAAGGAACCTCAATAAGAAAAGAGGAATGCTTTGTTTTCTAAGATCATAAGGAACTTCATAAAACCCAACTTACTTAAGAGATCAAAATTTAAGTTATCTTTATAAATTTTAGATTTTTAACAATGGCATGAGCTCATGGGGATGGTTATTTATCAAATGATGAAGCTTATTATCACCATGTCCATCACCAATTACATAAGCATCCGGGTTTTTGGATTAAATTTTTTAGGTGGAGGAGATAGAGGAAGTGGTGGTGATGGTGGGAAAGAAGAGGTGGCAGTGGTGGACTAGTGGCAGGACCCATCATCAACAACGATGGTAGTGGAGGCTTCTCTTTTAGATACTAAGGTTGCGTTTGAAACATAGGAATAGAGGAAGGAATGGAATGAAAATTTCATTGGTAAAAAAAGTGGGATGTTTGGTAGGCCCAAGCAATGGAATCCTAATTCCCTCACACCCGGCTATTCCATTAAATGATGGAATAAGCATTCCCCTCTTAAGGTCAAGGAATGCTTATTACAACCACTCCCCCATGACCTCACTACTGACAGGCCTCTCTCATCTCTATATATATATCTCCCTCTCTATCTATTTTTTCTCTCAAAAACCAGATAGCTCTCAAAAACCAAAGGGCTCGCCTTCCTTCCCTCTCTTTCTCTAAAAAAATAAAAGACTTTGTCGTTGTTCCCACCACCGTCGTCTTCCTTGTCGTCGTTGGCATCCCTATTGTTTTTCTGGTCGTCATTGCCTTCTGCAAATGCAAATGAGGTCACGTCAAGCTAATCAAGCTGGAGAAGCTCCGCTACATGGCGCGCAAGCCCACCATCCTCATCAGTCCGATGGTTGCCACTACTTCACTAGTGTCACAAATGGGTATGACGATGGTTGGCACACCTCTCAAATCTACCCCATATGGAGCATGATGTGGGTTAAAAAATGATGAAGATGATTTTTTTTTTTTTTTGGAAGAATTTTGGGTATATGCTAATTAAAAAAATAAAAAATTGTGGGTATATAGGTAAAAGATGATGAAGATGTGATGATTTATTTTTTGTTTTGTTGCAAGAATTGTGGGTATATGCTGATAATTAAAAAAAAAAAAAGGAATTGTGGGTGTGTATGGGTAAAAGATGACGAAGGTGATTATGAAAGATAATAAAAATGATTGATTTAATTGATGCTATTATGGAATAAGAATTCCGTTTTTCAGTTGCACCAAACAAAGGCATGGAATGGTCATTGAGAATGATCATTCCTTTCATTCCCTTCTGCATTCCATTCTCATCCTCATTCCATTCCCTTTCCATTCCACTCAAAAATACCAAACGTAGCCTAATGGTCAAACTAATGAGTGCCTCTATAAAAACCGTGTGATTTGCTTGATAGATGAATAAAAAATAGGATTTTATTCAATGCCTGAAATAACGAATACAAGTATAAAACGCTGTGTTTCTTTATTAGGGTGGTTAGTGTATTTGTCAGATAATACAAGGGGTGTGAATGTAATTTACCCTTGATTGATATAACTCTTTTGCCTCCTTTAATTTTTTATTTATAAAATAATATCTGCTAAATTATATTTATACCCCTCTAGAATCTAATAATTATGAATACACCACTCTCGTTTATGAAAGTACACTAACACCTACTATTAGAGTTATCCCTGAATGAGTTTAATGAGATAAATAAAATGACATAAATGCCCTTAATTAAATGCAACATTTTGTTGGCCTAAAAGATTTTACCCTGTGATTTTGATGATAACAATACATAATAAGATGTTTAAAGGACTAATGAGCAGTTAAGTGATTAATCAAGACAGGTATCAAAGCCATAAGATGATTCAAGAATCAAATGATCAAATTGCAAAAGCAAATAAAGCACAAGAACAATGAACAGAGCAATTAAATAGATTCGTCGTCAAAGAATGAATCGAGTCTTGTTTCAAAACAATTTGTGAGGAATTTAGGACTTTATTGTAAGATTAGTTTCAATCCTTGCTTACACAAGTTTAAAGGGCTCAAAACTTTGCTAAATTGATAAATATAAAAGCCTAAAGTGAACCACCTTGAATCCAGAGTTAGTGAAATTTATTTGTCTGAAATCAGAGTTTTTCAGACGGCTGAAACCAGCTGAAAAGACTGTTTCAGTAGGCAGAAAACAGTCAACAGGCTAAAATTGAACATACTTGAAATATCAACTCTCTGGTATTTTCAAATGGCTCTTTAAGCCGATTAAAAAGCCACTTTAAGCCGGCTGAAAGTTGGGTTCAGACAGCTGAAAAGGATAACCCCTTGAACTCCAAATGTGACCATCTCTGGAAACTTCAATAGCGTTCTTCAGATGGCTGAAACAGAAGTTTCAAACAATTGAAAGTTGTTTCAGCTGGCCGAAAACCTCGAGTAGAGTTCTAACGACTAGTTTTTTTAAAGGACTTTTGCAGCATTAAATGCCCACCAAACTCCCTTTCCCGGTATTTATTACTACAAAACGGCTATTTTGGACTCCTTGTGTATAAATACAAGCTTTGAGCTCATTTATGAGCATTCATTAAGCTACAAACAAGAAAGTCAATTACAAGCCCTAATTTCGCTTGTGAGTATTCATTAAAATCAATCAATAGCTGAGTGTGCTTCCATTTTCTGTGCATCTACTCTTTAAGAGAGATTTCTTTGAGCACAAAATCAACTTCAAACATCTTATATCAAAGGGTTGTGTGAACCTTCATTTGTAAGCACTTGAGAAGTGTGTTTTTGGCTAAGTGTTGGTGAAGAACACTTGATTTGTAAAAGTTTGCTGCTCCACTTTGAAGGAGAGTGATAGTGGATTGGTGAATCCTCAAGCGAGTTCTTGAGGCGAGGACATGGGCGAGAGGCTGAACCTCATTAATATCATTTGCATTTTCTTCCTCTTAATCTCTTTATTATTGCTCATTCTTATCTTCATTCTTATTTGCAATAATCTGATTTTGAGATTACTATTATTTTTTAATTTGGCTTATAACCTTATTCACCCTTCTAGGGTTATTTACTTGGGACAACAATTGGTATTAGAGCCCAACCTCTTGCATTTGACATATTTGTCTTGCGAGGAACGATATGACCAACTATAATGGTAACGGATTCACTGAAGGACAATCGTCCAATAGACCACCTCTTTTTAATGGAGATGCTTCTTTATATAATTTATGGAAAATTAGAATGCAAATCTTCATTCAATCCACTAGCTATGAGTTATAGACTATTACTTCTAAGGGTGTTTTGATCCCTACTAAAGTGGTAGATGGAGTTACACTTCCTAAAGTACCACAAGAATACACCACTGCTGATCACAAGTCATTTGAACTTAATTCTAAGGCCATTGGCTTATTATATTGTGCTCTAACTAATGATGAATTCAGCAAAATCTCTTGATGCACTAGCGCCAAAGAGATATGGGATACTTTGGAGGTCACCTATGAAAGAACCTCTCAAGTAAAAGAAGCAAGGATTAACATGCTTGTTTGTGAATACGAAATGTTCAAAATGAAAAAAGGATGAATCTATTAGAGATATGTTTGCTAGATTTAATGCTATCATTAATCCTTTGAATTCTCTTGGAAATATATACACTAACTCCGAATTGGTGAGAAAAATTCTTAGGAGCTTGCCTAAGCAATGGGACGTCCTCACCACTACTCTACTTCAATCAAAGGAGCTATCATCAATGACTTTGAGTGATCTTGACGGCAACCTAGTCACACTAGAACTCACATTCAAATCTCGTGAAATTGATGAAGGCAAGACTTCCAAGAGCATGGCTCTCAAACCCTCACAAGATGAAGAAGAACCATTAAATGAAGAACGTGAGAATGAAGAAAATGACGATATTGCTTTCATATCTCACAAGCTCAAAAAGTTCCTTTCTAGAAGAAATCAAGGAAGGAGATTCAATAAGGGTGACTCCTCCAAAAGGGTTTCAAATAAAAAGACCTCAAATAGAGAACCGCAAGTGTGCTTTGAATGCAAAAAGCCTAGACATATCAAGATAAATTGTCCTCAACTCAACAACAATTACAACAAGACAAGTCACAACAACAACTACTTCAAGGACAATAGAAAGTTCAAGAAAAAGGCCTTCACCGTCACTTAGGATGATGAAGCAAATAGTGATGAAGAAGATGAGGAGATTTCTTACAATCAAGAAGCTGCAAATTTTTGTCTTATGGCAAAAGAAGATGAGGTAATCAATTCTAACTCAAGTGATTATCCTATAGAAGAACTTCTCACTTATGAAGAATTTCAAGATGCACTTAAAGACACATTTGTTGAATTAAAAAAGGTTTTCCCTAAAAAATAATGATTTGTAAAAGCATGTCACATCTCTTCAAGAAGAAGTAAATGTTTTGAAACATGAAAATTTAGAATTAAAAGGTAAGATAGACTCACCCACTACCATCTCTCAATCTAGTCTTGAAAGTGAAAACACTTCATTGAAAGAAAAGATTGAAGACTTGACTAATACCTTGGCCAAGTTTACCAATGGAAGGGATAACTTGGATAATATATTAACTAGTTAAAGATGGTGCTTTGATAAGACCGAAATTGGTTATCAAGAACATGTTAAACAAAAGTCTTACATAAATTTATTTCCTAAACCTAATGTCTCTAGCACACCTAAAGTCTCATGTATTTATTGTAACAAGGATGGACATAATTTTTACACTTGTAACATCAGAAGGAGACCCAAAGGTTTTCCTAAGAAGGTATGGGTAGTTAAGGGGACTTTTAAATCCAATATGGACCTAAGAAAGCATGGGTACCAAAGAAAGTTACTTGAGATTATTGTGTAGGTATGCTTGAAGTCTTTAAACAATGAGAAATGGTTTCTTGATAGTAGTTGCTCAAGGCACATGACGGGTGATAGATCAATTTGTCTCTTTAAAGCCCAAAGACGGTGGCTTCGTAACATTTGGAGACAATGCCAAGGGTAAAATAATTGTAATTGGCATTGGCAAAGTTGGTAAGAATTCCTCTCTTTGCGTTGAAAATGTTTTATTAGTTGATGGTTTAAAGCATAATCTCCTCAGCATTAGTCAATTATGTGATAAAGGTTATAGAGTTACTTTTAAATCCAATAAATGCATAATTAAAGATTATCATAAGACCCTATTTGTTGCATATAGGATTGGTAACATCTATGCTTTAGAGTTCGAAGAAATCGCATTACAAAAAGTACATTATGTGAACC
Organism: Liquidambar formosana; assembly: GCA_039720395.1. NCBI lineage: Eukaryota > Viridiplantae > Streptophyta > Magnoliopsida > Saxifragales > Altingiaceae > Liquidambar > Liquidambar formosana. Next base: position 14,334,454 of record CM077831.1, on the reverse strand, counting down.
TACGGAAAACGGCCCACGAGGATTTGGCAAAAGATGGGTGAAAGACAACAAACGAAAAAGAATCGCCACCTCATTTTTTAGGGAAAAGAGGAAAACCACAAAAATGTTTTATTTTCAAAACCATATGACCCCATTAAAGGAAAAGCAAAGTCTTTGAAACTAGAAAATTGGAGTCAGGGGCTAAGTTACGATGTGGGAAGGTTCTAGGCAAAGCCCATAGGCACCCACATCGCCCGAGTTGGTCTCTTAATTTGATTGGGCTAACTTAAGATCTTTTTCACTCAAATATCAGCATATTTCATCACAAGGCAACATGCATATCATATATTCCATCCATCCATCTCATCCATGCATAATCAAACAAAGAAAACAAAACAGAAAGAGAAGAAAAGAACCTGGGATACTTGGATCCTAGAACAGACTTGAGCCTCACGAAGAGCGCCTACGTACCATGCAGCAAAATACATGGATCAAAGTCCACGTAGTTCGAAAAGAATCGGGTTAAACCCTAATAGAGAGTTATGCTAAACCTTAGGTTTCCTTCTGTCACACCCTATTTTTGCACCACCTTACTAGGGCTCATCATTTCATGCATGTTTTTGTTTTGTTTTTGAGTCTAGTCACTTGCATTAGGTTTCTAGGGTCACAAGGACAATGGGTATGAATTTTGGTTCAAATTGGAGTTGATCTTGAGGGATAATAAGAGTTTTTGTGACTTGAGGGGCATAATCGTCTTTTAAGTCCCAAACTTTTCATTTGACCTTGAAATGATCTCCAAATTGTCAATTGGAGTTCATATGGATGCATAAGAGGTATTTCTAGTGTCAATTTGATAAATCAATGGCTCGGGATTAAAATGGCTCAATACAGTTCAAGTTGGTTAATTGACCCTTCTTTAGGTTAGCTCTAATTGACTCACAATTACCAACCAAATCTTTTCAAATTAACTTTCATTAGTCATCATTTTACTCCCAAAAGTGTTTTATGAAGTTCAATTTTGATATGGAAAGTGTTTGGTTTGACCCTATGTGCATGCCTATGCTTAGCAAAGGTAGAGCATAGTGGTTAACCGCCTTGTTCAAACCCAACCATGCCCCCATGGTTAGTGGTTTTCACCCTAAAATGTTCAAAAACATATTCCTCATCGAAACACGGTCGTTTTGGCTTTTGTTTCATCAAAATCGAAGTTAATTTGCCCCCTGAAACACTTCTAGAAGGGAAAGGAGGTAAAATAGGAGAAAAATCAGAAGTGGGCTCGGGTGACCACCCAAGCCTGGGCGGCTAGCCGCCTGGGCCCAGGTGGCTAGCCGCCCAGCCTTGGGTGGTCACCTGAGACCACTTTCCTATTTTCACTATGATTCCTTGCTGAAGCGGATTCCTCCCTATTTTGACGTACAAGGGCTCTTTTGGACGGGTTTCCTTCTAATTTTTGGTAAGTTCTGAGTTACTTAAGCCCCAAGGGGGTCTCTAATAGCCCTTGGATTAATTTTTAGGGTTTTAATCCCAGCCATTGGTTAATCCTAATTGAAGTCTATAAATACCCCCCTATGCTTCAGCACAAGGGGAGCCACTTTATGCCTAAAAACCTAAGTGTTAGAGAGGGAATAAGAGAGAGAGACTTGAAGGAGAGCTGGAGTTCTTGCTGTAGCCTTGGAGAATATTGGTTCAAGTCATCCATAAGAGGAAGAGAGAGTCTCTACAGCAGCAAGGAAGCTTCTTTCTAAGGTATGCCTTACTCCTTTTTGTGCTGAATATAGGTTTTCATATAGGATAGGCCTATTGCATGTTAAAGGTAGCTTTTTTATCATGTATTAACACTCTAGCTAGTTAATATACATGGAATATCTACTGTTTATCATAATTTTAGCATGCTTTAGGGCTGTCCTTTAGGTTTTTAAGCATAGGTTTGATTCTTGTGCTCCTGTTGTCCTTGTGCTAGGATTAGTGTTATTGCATGTTAGTCTTAGGGTTCTTATCATGTTTTACTGTTTTAGTTAGTCAATATGCATGATTTAGGTTCTGTTTAGGTTTATTTTAGTATGTGTGAAGTTTGTTTTGTATGTTTTCAATGCATGATTTAGGTTCTGTTTAGGTTTATTTTAGTATGTGTGAAGTTTGTTTTGCATGTTTTTAAGCATATTTGTGAGTTTAGGGTTTTAGTGACCTAGTTTTATTTTAGTTTTCATACAGCATGATAAAGTAGGCTTTTTCATTGGTTTTTCTTCATGTTTGCTGTGTATGTTTTACATATGGAGTAAATATGATATTTTTGCATGCATGTTAGTTCATTCTAGGGTTTTTATGCATAATATGATTCTAGGATTGTGTTAGGGCTTATGAAAGTTTGCTGTTTTTGCTGTTAGCATGCTTAGTGGATGATTTTAGGCCTTATTACTATTCTGTCCAGATTTGCATGTTAGTGTTTTTGCATGGTTTTGAGCACGTGTAAGGGTACAAATAGGTGTGGTATTTGTCCTATGGCAAATAGGGCTGCCAATGTCTGAAATGGCTAATGCTTGGAGTAATTGCGCTCAGGTAAGCGGGTGTGAAGGTGCCCCAATTCACCTCCCTTCCTTATCCTTTCTCTTCTCCCTATCTAGGGTTAATTTTTAATATGATCCTATGGTTTAATTAGAGGTTTCCTTAACCCAATAAAATTCTGGTTTTAATTAAAGTTTCCATTTTGTGAAGTTCTTTCTAAAATCAAACTTTCTATTAAATTCAACTCTTTAGATCAAATATGGAAACCTAGGGTTTTAACCATAGGTTTATATTAGGATTTAACCCTAGTTCTAATCGAACTACGTGGACTTTGATCCATGTATTTCGTTGCATGGTACGTAGGCGCTCTTCATGAGGCTCAAGTCCGTTCTAGGATCCAAGCATCCTAGGCTTCTCTTTGTTTTCTTTTCTTTTTCTTTATTTTCTGTTTTTATGTGCTTATTATGCATGGATGGATGAATGAAATATATGATATGCATGCAATCCTTGTGATGATATACTTGCTGATTTTTGTATGGAAAAGATCTTGATTTAGCCCAAATGAACTGAGAGACCGAAAGGGTGACATGGGTGCCTATAGGCTTTGCCTAGAACCTTCCCATGTCATAACTTAGCCTCCGAATCCCCGATTTCTTTGATTTCCAAAAGACTGTTTTTTGCCTTTCCTTTTTAAACATGGAGTCATTCAAATTGTTTTCCTAAAACAAACTATTTTTAGGGTTTTCCTTGTTTCCTTTAAAAAATAAGGTGGCGACTCCTTTTTTGTTTTCAAAACCTAATATCTCTTTTCAATCCCTCGTGGGCCCAATTTCCAAGGTTCACACCTTCCATTGCGGCTTTTAAAGACAAATGATTCTCAATCAAAATTCAGTAAAAGATAAACTCTTTTTGAAAAAGGGGTGGAAAGAACCCTAGGATATACCATATCCCTCTATTAGAGAATAACCCTAGGAGGGAGAGGAGAAAAGAAAGAAAAGTGAATTAGGGCACTTCATACCCTACTTACCTGAGCGCAAAAGCTCCAAACATTAGCAATTTCAAGTAATAGCAGCCCTATTTGCAATAGGACAAGCATTGTACCTGTCTGCACCCTTACAAGTGCACAAAACCATGCAAGAAGAACGATATACTAATCTAGACAGAACCATGACAAGGCCTAAAATTATCCATTTATCATGCAAACAACAAGAATAATGAATAACTAAGGACCCTAACTCAATCCTACATGCAATTAATGACCTGACTAACATACACAAGAACCTACCAAAGATACTCTAACAATCATGAAAGACTCCAATAATATCAATAAACATGATAACTAAGTCTATTCTAACCAAAAAGATGATATTTTATGTAAAATATGAAAATAGGCCTTCCTACGGCGAGCTTTCTTAAGCAAAATTATCCTAAAATAATTTCACGTAAAAAGGTCATTATGGGAGGTGCAATCATCATATCCTACGTAAAATATATATATTAGAACACAATAGAAGTGATTTCATGCTTAAACACATCACAGAAAGCTCTCATGCAAAACCCTACTTAACAAAAAGGATAATTATCCTTAGAAAAGGATAATATCTCCAAAAACCCTATAAAACCCACTACATGAATGCAAACCTAGCATGATTCAACTATATGCAGCATATATAGAATGACTATGATGAGAAACAACTCACAGAATTAAGCTAAACATGCTGTATAAAACCTGTGTGATTTTAGGGTTATCGAAACCCTATTCTCACAACTATGCATAAAATCCTATGAAAAGACTCTAACACATGCTCAAATCATCATGAATGTCATTCATATCATGTATATTAACTAACAGGAACATCAACTCATGATAATAATCACAGCAACCTAAACACGTGAACTATGCATGATTTAAGAGGATAAGAAAGAGTAGGGCTATCCAATCCTTTGTAAACTAGGGATTATCAAGCATATAAAGCCATAAAGCATCTCAAAATCATTCATAATACATCCTAAAGACATTGAACTATCCTAACATGTGGAGTTACATCATGCACTAGAACTATCATAGAAGAAGAAGGAGAAGGAGAAGGAAAGAACTCATGTTCAGCATTCAAGAAGAGTGCTTACCTCTTGTAGAATCTTCTTTGTCTTCAAACTTCTGTTTCCTTGCTTGCTTGGGGTTGAAGAGCCTCCTCTTGATGTCCTTCTAACTCTCCAAACTCGTAGCTCCCTCTCTCTCTAAGTGTAAAGTGAAATTATCTTCCTCTTATGTGCTGAATATCATATCATTTATATAGAGAACTGACCCCCTAAACCAATGGTTAAGATTAATTCATTAAACAATGATCCTAGGGCTATTAGAGACTCTCTTGGTACTCAAACAACTCAAACTTACACACTTCTAAGAGAAAATAAGTTGTAATGGCGGAGGAAATCATCAAAAGAGGGAGAGAGAGTCAGAATTTCACTTGAGGACGGACTCTCTCGGATGACCAACTAGACCCAGATGATTAGCCATCTAGGCTTGTATGGCTGACCATCCAACCCCGGATGGTTACCCGAGGGCTTTCCCATTTTGCTCCGGTTTTGACTCCTTCTTACTTCAGAAGTCCTAAAATGTTCAAATTAAGTTCGATTTTGACGAAATAAAAGCTAAAATGATCGTGTTTCAAAGGGGAACACATTTTTAAGCATTTTAGGACAAAAATCGTTAACCATAGGTGCATGGTTAGGTTTTACAAAGGTGGTTAACCATGGTGCTTCACCGTCGCTAAGCTGGGTTTGTACACAAGGTCGAACCAAATGCTTTCCCAACCGAAATTCAATCTTCCTAAACATACCTAGGATGTAAATAAAGCCCAATTGAAGTTAAATGAGAGAAAATTGGTTGGATCTTATGAGTTAATTTGAGCAAACCAAGAAAGGTTCTTTTAGCCAACTCGAACTGTTATGAGTCGAATTGATCTTAAACCATCAGTTCATGAGATTGAACCTATATATAAACTCTATGCACTCATATGAACTCGAAGGAATGACTCGGGATTCATTTCAAGGTCAAATGGAAAATATACGGCTTAAAAGACAATTATGCCCTTAAAGTCACAAAAGCTCTTATTGACTATCGAAATGAACTCCAAATCACTTCAAAATTCATACACATGATATTCAATACCATAGAAACTCAATGCAAAAGACTAGACTAAAAAAGAACTCAAAATCCTACATGAAATGATATGCCCTAGCTAAGGTGACAAAAATGGGGTGTGACACATTACTTCTCCGCTTTAAATGAAAATAATTGGTTATGGCATAGAAGACTTGGACATGCTAGCATGGATTTGATTTCAAAACTTTCAAGGCATGAACTTGTAAGAGGTTTACCAAAAGCAAAATTTTCAAAAGATGGAGTTTGTAGTGCATGCTAATTTGGAAAACAAACCAAATCTTCTTTCAAAACAAAATCTTATATTTCAACTACAAGACCTTTGCAACTTATTCATATGGACTTATTTGGACTTATTGCTATTGTAAGCCTTGGAACAAAGCACTATGCATTTGTGATTGTTGATAACTACCCTAGATATACATGGGTGTTTTTCTTTGTACATAAATATGAGACTCATTCTACATTTGTTACATATTGTAGAAGAGTCCAAAATGAGAAAGGCTACATCATTACACATGTTAGGAGTGATAGGGGGAGCGAATTTGTCAATAAGGATATTGAACAATATTGTGATGAGAATGGTTTTGGCCACAATTTCTCTGCTCCTAGAACTCCTCGACAAAATGTTGTAGTTGAAAAAAAGAATAGAACTCTTAAAGAAATGTCTAGAACCATGCTTAATGAACACTCTTTACTACAATATTTTTGGGCCGAGGCTGTTAATACCGCATGCTATATAATGAATAGAGTGCTATTAAGATTTAAGCTTGGTAAAACTCCTTATGAACTATGGAATGATAAGAAACCTAACATAGGTTACTTTAAAGTTTTTGATTGCAAATGCTTTATATTAAATTATAGAGATAAACTTTCCAAATTTGATTCCAAATCCGATGAAGGTGTATTTCTTAGTTATTTTATGAAAAGTAAAGCATATAGAGTTTTTAACAAGAGAACATTAACTGTTCAAGAATCAATGCATGTTATATTTGATGAAACTAACCCTCTTGCCACAAAGAGACATGTAGATGACGATGATGATGTAGGTACAAGCTTGCAAGAACAAGTTGAGAACTAGAATCTTAATGACAAGCAAGACCTACAAGACAAAGGCAAAGAAAAAGAAGAAGATGAAGTCATTGAAATCAAAAAACCAGAAGAAGAAGTAGAAATTGAAAACACTCCACTTCATCCGGATGTCACCAAGACTTGGAAATTTGTGAGGAATCATCCTAAGGATCAAATCTTAGGTGAATCCTCACGTGGGGTAAGAACTTGCTCTTCTATGAGAAATATTTGTAATCATCTTGCATTTTTGTCTCAAATTGAACCTAAGAATATTAATGAGGACAAAAATGATGAATCATGGATTCTTGCTATGTAAGAAAAACTTAACCAATTTGAAAGGAATAAGGTTTGGACCTTGGTTCCTAAACCACATGACTATAGTGTAATAGGCACCAAGTGGGTCTATAGAAACAAGAAAGATGAATCAGGCACCATTGTTAGAAACAAGGCAAGATTAGTTGCCCAAGGTTTCAATCAACAATAAGGCATTGACTATGATGAGATATATGCACCGGTTGCTAGACTTGAAGCCATTAGAATGCTACTTGCTTTTGCATATCATAAAGATTTCAAATTATTTCAAATGAATGTTAAGAGTGCTTTCTTAAATGGTTTTATTAAGGAGGAAGTTTATGTTGAACAACCTCCTGGTTTTGAAATTCATGAATTTCCAAACCACGTGTTCAAATTATCAAAAGCTTTATATGGTTTAAAACAAGCTCTTAGAGCTTGGTATGAAAGACTTAGTGGTTTTCTAATAAAAAATGGTTTTAAAAGAGGAAAACTTGACACCACACTTTTTATCAAAACCATTGATAAGGATATACTTATTATTCAAATATATGTTGATGATATTATCTTTGGTTCTACTAATAAAAGTTTGTGTGAGGATTTTGCTAGTCATGCAAGAAGAATTTGAAATGAGCATGATGGTCGAACTCAATTTATTCCTTAGATTTCAAATCAAGCAAACAAATGAAGGAACCTTCTTAAATCAATCGAAATATGTCAAAGATTTAATCAAAAAGTATGGATTGAAAGATGGAAGGATTTTCGCCAGTCCTATGAGCATCTCTATCAAACTTGAGAAGGATGAGAAAGGTAAATGCATGGATCAAAAGAAATACTGAGGTATGATTGGTAGTTTACTTTTTCTCACCGCAAGTAGACTGGATATCATGTATAGCGTATGTTTGTGTGCTAGATATCAATCATGTCCTAAAGAATCTCACATGCTTGCCGTTAAACGCATATTTAAATATCTTAGTGGCACTATTAATCTTGGCATATGGTATCCTAAATTCACATCATTTGATATGCTTAGTTATTTTGATGCGGACTTTGCCGGATGCAAAAATGGTCGCAAAAGCACAAGTGGGACATGTCACTTTCTTGGACATTCCCTAGTTTCTTGGTTTAGTAAGAAACAAATTTCGGTTGCTCTTTCTACAGCCGATGCCGAATATTTAGCGGCCAAAAGTTGTTGTGCACAAATATTGTACATGAAACAACAACTTGAGGACTTTGGACTTCATTATGATCATATTCCCATAAAATGTGATAATACAAGTGCAATTAATCTCACTAAAAATCCCATTCAGCATTCACGCACTAAACACATTGAAAGAAGACACCATTTCATAAGAGATCATGTTCAAAGAGGAGATGTTGAAATTGAATTTATTGGTACCGAACATCAATTGGCAGACATTTTTACAAAACCTCTTCAAGAAGATAGGTTTAATTTCATAAAATGTGAACTTGGCATGTGTTTAAGTGATGATATTTAATAACTTGATTATATTTTGTGCCCAAACATTTTTTTATTTTTTTGTCTGATATTTTCAGACAGCTGAAAGAATTTTCAGTCGGCTGAAAATACTTATGGTTGAAAATTCTTTCAAGCGGCTGACTTATGAAGTCAGATGGCTGGAAGTCAATTATCTGATTATCCATTTTCAAGGGCTCTCTGACTTTTTCAGACGGCTTGCTTAGCCGGCTGAAAAGTGGTGAAGATGACCAAAAGTGGACTTTCAAACGACTGATTTGTAAAGTCAGACAGCTGAAAGTTGGCCTTTTGGTTATCTAAATTTAGGGTTATCTGGATTTAACAGACGGCTTATTCAGCCAGCTGAAAAATATCCAAGCCGATCGAAAGAGGGATTTCAGACGGCTGACATATCTTTCAGCCGGCTGAAATTATCGAGGTATTTAAATCTTTTCAGATTTAAATAGTGACTTTTCAAATCACTTCTTCGCAGCCTTTCCCCTTTTTCTTCTCCAACGACTTCTAACCCTAATTTCACCTACCTCTCCTCATTCCACCTCACCTTCCATGCCCAATCTAAAGAAAACCGTCCAAAATCCACCTTCTACCGCCGACGAAGGAGCCTCTTCCCGTCCCAAATGGCAGAAAACCATGGCAAAGAACACACAGTGAAGTCTTCCACGATTGGAGGGATTCGCCGGCATTGCAAACACCAATGCCATTCCTTCTCTTCCTCCACTGGTCACTCTCTCTCGCACTCGTCGAGGTGCTCCTCAGCCACCGCTGGCATCCCAGCAACCACCTAGGCCACCAGTTGCACCTCTATAGCCCCATCCTCAGCCTGGTGACCCTACATACAACTTAGGCCATGAGCCTTCTGAGGACGAACAGACAGCTTAGCCCATTGACCCTCCACACTCCCTCACTCCGGACCACGGCGTCTTCTTTGCCCAGAAATTCTACAGTAAAAAGGTCGTGTATCCCAAATCGTCAACCCTGCCTTCTTGAATTAGCATCATTTTCGAGTATGTGCACTATTAGAGGCTGTTGGATTGCTTGATTTTTGTACACTCTCACGCCCCTACTACAACACCACTGTTCGCGTCTTCTACACTCACTTCTCGATGCCTACTCTTGCCTGTGCCACATCCTACTTTAAAAGGAAACACATGGTACTGACTAACAAGCTTCTCAACGACCTATTCTACTCTCCTACAGATGATGCCATCATCTCTAAGACTCATTCATGGCCACGTATTGACGGTTTCCACCATGTCGATGCTTTAAAGCTCATTCTTGGCCAAGACGATATCATTGAACCCTTCAAGCCCTAGTTGAAGGACCTAAGTTTGGAATGTAATCTCATTCATAAAAACCTGTTCTACAACATCCTCCCTTGAGGCGGCAGCAAGGATCATATTACATACACTGACATTGGACTTCTGTGGTGTATTCTCATTAGAAAACCCATTAATTTGGGTCACTTGATGCTCTACCACATGAAATCTTGCGTGGATAAGACCAAGCATGAGTCCAAGGGATCCAAGGCTGCAAAAGACGTCAAGGTTCAAAGCATCTTACCCTATGGGGCTGCTTTGTCAGTTGTGTTTGAGCATTTCGGCATTCCCCCTATTTCTAGAGATGTTTTTCACCCAACTTTTTGCAACAAAATCAATGCTTCATTTTTGGGTTGGATGAATTACACTTTAGTTTAAGGTGTTGGGTAAAGAAAGGAGCAATCCCAGCTGAACTTGAGGAAGATGATGCCGCTGAGTTAGAGGATTTGCATTCCGAGCAGGACCTCCCCAACCCACCTCCACCTACTACCACTTTTGCTCCTTCATCCTCCACTATTCCACTTGTAGATCCACCCGCCACTCCATCTACTCCTCTTATTCCAACTCCTACTGCTCCTCCTTCCTCTGTCCGTGACATATTGATCGCTTTATCCAAGCAAATGACAGATTTACAAAGCTATGTCTCCACAAAAATGGAGGCTATGCATGACCGGATGGATGAGATGGCTTGTGAGCTTAAGGATGTGAAGGACAGTCAGGCCAAGATCACTTAAAAGCTCAGCGACACTCTTCCTGCATTTTCTTCATGATTGTTTTTTATAGATGACAAAGGGGGAGATAACTTTTGATAGATGTTTTTTTTTTTTAATTTTTTTTATGTTGATGTATTTTGGAATTTTGGATATAGTGTTTGGAAATTGGTTGATATATGTTTTGATGATATTTTGATATTTTAAGTCATTTATGATGATGTACTTTTAGTTCTTGTCATTATAGATGTATTCTGAAAACTTATTATCATTTATACAACTATGATTTCTTTTCAATGCTTTGATGGATGAATGTATCATGATATCTTGATTTACACTTTATATATGCTTATAAATTGGGATAAAATGACATTTTTATGCGATGCATGTTGATAGGGGGAGAATACTTCTTTAACTTTGCATATTTTACCCTATTAAAACATCTATGGATTGTCATCATCAAAAAGGGGGAGATTGTTGGCTTAAAAGGTTTTTACCCTGTGATTTTGACGATAACAATACATAATAAGATGTTTGACTAATGAGCATTTAAGTGATTAATTAAGGTAGGTATCAAAGCCATAAGATGATTCAAGAATCAATGGATCAAATTGCAAAAGCAAACAAAGCACAAGAACAATGAACAGAGCAATTGAATCTCCGTCATCAAAAAATGAATCAAGTCTTGTTTCAAGACAATTTGTGAGGAATTTAGGACTTTATTGTAAGATTAGTTTCAATCCTTGCTCACACAAGTTTAAAGGGCTTAAAACTTTGCTAAATTGATAAATATAAAAGCCTAAAGTGAACCACCTTGAATCCATAGTTAGTGAAATTTATTTGTTTGAAATCAGAGTTTTTCAGATGGCTGAAACTATGTTTCAGCCAGCTAAAAAGATTGTTTCAGCAAGCTGAAATTGAACATGCTTGAAATATCAACTCTCTGGTATTTTTAGACGGCTCTTTAATCCGGCAGAAAAGCCACTTTAAGTTGACTGAAAGTTGGGTTCAGACGATTGAAAAGGATGAGCCCTTTAACTCCAAATGTGACCCTCTTTGGAAACTTTAGCAGCCTTCTTCAGATGGCTGAAAACCTTGGGTAGAGTTCTAACGGCTAGTTTTTTAACGGATTTTTGAAGCATTAAATGCCCACCAAACTCCCTTTCCCGACATTTATTACTACAGAACAGCTTTTTTGAACTCCTTGTGTATAAATACAAGCCTTGAGCTCATTTATGAGCATTCATTGAGCTATAAACAAGAAAATCAATTACAAATCTTAATTTCTCTTGTCAGCATTCATTGAAATCAATCAATAGGTAAGTGTGCTTTCATTTTTCTGTGTATCTACTCTTTAAAAGAGCTTTCTTTGAGCACAAAATCAACTTTAAACATTTTATATCAAAGGGTTGTGTGAACCCTCACTTGTAAACACTTGAGAAGTGTGTTTTTGGCTAAGTGTTGGTGAAGAACACTTGATTTGTAAAGGTTTGCTGTTCCACCTTTAAGGAGAGTAATAGTGGATTGGTGAATCCTTAAGCGAGCTCTTGAGGCGAGGACGTAGGCAGGAGGCCGAACCTTGTTAACATCGTTTGCATTCTCTTCCTCTTAATCTCTTTATTATTGCTTATTCTTTCTTCATTCTTATTTGCAATAATCTGATTTTGAGATTGCTATTATTTTTTAATTTGGCCTATAACCCTATTCACCCCCTCTAGGGTTATGTACTTGGGACAACACATTTAAATATGTTCTTATTTTTAATTGTTTTTTTGATCCCACCTAAACAAAATGCACCGTTTGAAAACTATGTAAGACATATAGTAGGCAATAGAATAGAGGAGAAATTTTTTGTTTTATTTATTTTATTTTTTTGTAGTCTTTTTGATAAATAATTGGGTTGTGCGCACCATGTCCTTAAACCACACGACTTAAGAGTACGCTAATTACCCAATAAGGGCTAGTGCGAAGAGGAATCACCACCCAATTTAGCTTTGTGAACTAATTGACCTCTAATAGGGTCTAACTTGTCAGAACCATAGATGTATCTCGGTTCGGAGCTAAAATACCTTTTTGGGAAGGTGTAAAGCACCAAATAATGCTTGGTCAAAACCGACCCCTACACATAATAATTGGCTTTAATTAATTAAATATTTAATCAAATTCAACCTTAATTATGCAAACAGATATAACATGCAAATTATGAAGAGATTTAAGTACTAAACAAATAAAAATAAAAAGAAGAGAAACATGCAGAATATTAGAAAGCAAAATTAGAATATACAAAACTAAAAATCTACTGGAAAGCAATAAACAAATCAAAATAAAGTAAAAATAATTTTTTTGCCAAAGAAGGTTGCGTACGCATCCTATAAGCACAGGAAGCACAATAACCCAGTTTTATGCACAGTAAGTACAACTAGAATCAAATAACTAGGCACAACAAAAATGAACCAAAATCTAATAAAAAGCATTTTATATGCTGAAAATGGGTTGCATATGCAATCATCTGGATTGCGTAGGCACCCTATTGGCATATCACATGAGATTATAGAAATTTTACATCAATCTGTATCATGAATCCTTGATTAGAGAAAGTAAACACGATGACATAAAAGCAGAAATGAATGATTTATATGCTGAACCTATACACATTCATGCTATCAATGAGTAAGAACATATTTGGTAAAATGCACATGATCGAGAATCAAAATCTAACCTGCCAAACAAATTATAAAAGCCTTGAATTAAAAATATGCATAACATCAAAGTAACTTCTAGAACTACAAAAGATATCCATACTCATATATGAGATTCACTACAATCCTTCTCGCCCTTTGTGCTAAGTTGCCTAGAAAATTGTAGAATAGAAAAAAAAAAAAAAATTTCATATTAATTTTTTTAAAATGAAAAATTGTTGCACTTGATGATTTGTTCTTTTGTTTTTTTAATCTAGGGATAATTTTGGTATTTTTGAAAAAAAAATTAGACTTGGACATAATTATAGACGATAATTAAAACGAGGGGATGTTCCTATAGTTTATTTTGTAAAGCAAGAGGTTGCAATGTAATTTTACGATTGAGAGAGGCATATTCGTAATTGTCAAATACCAAAGGGGTAAATGTAATTTACCTTTTATATTTTTAGGATGGCATTAATGCGAGAGAACAATTTCCACGGGACTTGGATTCAGTGCTGAGATTGGAAAACTCAGCACAGTGCTAAGCTCATTTCAGCTGTCCATTTCGGTTTTAGATGATTAAGATTGAAAGATGAAAAATTACTTTATAAGGGTATTTTGGTAATTTTGTCATCTTTCAATCTTAACCATCCAAATCTGAGATTAACGACTGAGATGAGTTCGGCACCGTGCTGAGTTTTTCAAACACAGCACTAAATCCTCTCCCAATTTCCCCAACCTTTTCAATAAAAATATATTTAATGGACTAAATTACCCTTTTGACGTATAAAGGAGTAAAAAAGTGGTAGAACACCACTAGTTCTCCCTCACTTGCAACAAACCCACAAACCACCTATGGCCACCAACATACACTCGCCGACTCACCTGAGTGACCGTTTGCTCTCATTTCCATTCTTAGCACACAAAACGCTACCTTCTTGTTGCTAGAACAACCCTCCGTCCATTTGTCCAATCTCACTGGGTATGCTTGAGGATAGTGAATACCTTTAACTTTCCGTCTGATATTAATGGCGACAGTCTAGTGGTCGCTGATCGGCGAAGATGCGTCTCACCCAAAAAAATCTTCCTGCTTACTAGATTTTAGTCAATTTGCCACAACCATTTGCATCAAGGTATGATTTGTGTTAATATGAAAGAAAAAGAATAAATAAATAAATAAAAAAAATAACCAGCGGAATTGTATTTTTTTTCCCTCTGAGAGAGGGGATTTGGGAAGGCCAATCGCCAATGGAGGGCTAGAGAAAGACAGGGAGAGGTATAACCCAATTTAACTGCTAGAATAATAAACAACACAATGCCACATTTTTGCCATCGTTGGCAACCTTCGCCGTGGAAGAAAACCTCCCCTGTAACTGGGTTCGCAAGCCTTGGCATCTCTGAGTTCTTTTAGCTTGAACCCCTCTTTCTCCTCTCTCGCTTTTTTCTCTCCATCTCCCCGATTTCTCTTTCACCTCTTTTTTATCTTTTTCTTCTTTCCTTGTGTTTTGACTTTTGACTTTAGAAGGGTAATTTGGTCTATCAGGTATACATAAAGTGGAACAGCCGTGGATGCAATAATTGGTGCTCTAGCAATAGTGCCACTTTTTTAATTTTTTTTTTTATAACTCTCATTAACCATTTTAATAAAATAAAAATTATAAATTGATTTTTACTTATTTATATTAATATTTTTTTATAAATTTGAATTGGAAATTTTCCCTCAACAAAAGTGGAGGATATTACTAAGATATTATATCATCGACTATTTATTTTATATTTTAAGTGAATGATTTTAAATTGATACTTAAAAAAAAAAATTAATATAAAAAATAATAATAATAATTCGTGTTAGTATCTCCGATATAAAGACAACATCACCACATGGGAGGTATCCTAGCACCACTGAAGCTGGCGCCGTTCCTTTGACCCTGTCAAAAGAAGTCGAAATCATTACGGCGGGACTGTGGGGGGGAATATATTGAGAATGAAATTATGAAAATGCTTTGAACAGAGACCAGATTTAAAAAATCGCTGGCGGTGGAAATATTTTTAAAAAACAAAAGCAAATAAAACACTTTCAATAATTACACGACTATTTTCCTTTTAAATTATCTCTTAAAATAATAATTAATAGTCAGAGTAGAAACACTATGCTAGTAGTAGTAGTGATGATGGAGATAGATCTAAACTGATGTCTGTTTTCTCAAATTCGTGTTCTTTCATCGTTCTTCGCAGCTGACGAGTATCGCCGATGATGTTGATGATCTAACTTCGTTTTTGTTTTACTAAAACATTTTCATTGTTCTTTTAGAAACACGTGTTTCTGATTTAAACATATGTTCTCTCTGTTTGTGTGACTGTGTGTGTATATATATATTTGTGTGCTTGATTTGATTGAATCGAGGTGGTGAAAAGGTTTCGAATCCTGAGGTTTTCCAGTTTTGAGGAGAAGTGGATGGTTTGATTGAACCGGATTTTGTGGGTTTGTTTTTTGGGTTTTAAGGCGAAATTGTGGATCTTGTAGGAACCTCACCATCATTACCTATATATATATATGTGTGTGTGTTGTGTTAAGTTTGTAGAAAAGGGGTGATTTGATTGGGTCAAGGCCTCAAGAGAGACCTCGATTAGGGTTTGCATTGCTTTCTGGGTGATGTTTTCTGGGCAATTCAGTTCTGAAATCGTTGAGTTGATTCTGGGAAGAGAAGTTCTTTGAAAGGTATATATTTTATGCGAAATGTAGAACCCAGATTTTGTTTTTCTTATTATTAAACTTATTATGTTATGATTTATGAGTTAATTTCTTGAGGTATGTGAGTAGAATAAATTTAGTCCAAAATTTATTTATTTATTACGGAATAAAATCCAGAATAAATTCACCTTAGTTGGAGCATTTATACGTCTGGTTGAGTCTCTACTTTATACAGGGAGAAAGTAATTGTACTAATACCCAGAAAATTTAGTCCAAGATTTATTTAATTATTACAGAATAATACCCAAAATAAATTCACCTTAGTTTGGAGCATTTATATGTATGGTCGAGTCTCTACTTTATACTTAATGTATACCTGGTAGAAAGTTTTCTAATACCCAGAAGATTTTATTCAAAATGCTGCTATATACATATATAAATATAAATATAAATATATATGTGTGTATTTATATATAAAGATATATTTGTAATTTTGTTTACACACTTATACACATTGTAGACAAAATTAAATTAGTCGAAATTTTGAGTTCTCATTGACTTTCATGTAAAGTTTGCTACCATGATACTAAATAATTAATTTTAAAAAAAGTTTCTACACTTGGAAAAATTCATCTTAGTTGGAGCATTCTTCATTGTGCCTAGGATAAATGAAATCATCAATTTCATTTCCATACATTGCAGGGCAGAGCTAATTGAGTGGAGAACTGGGTTCTCAATCGTCTTCCATTAGCTTTTTTAACCAATCAAGAAGATCAGAAAACCCGGATTTGGTTGAAGTTGTTGATAATACAATCAAATTTGGTCTGTGTGACGTTGAATGGATTGGATGTGCAACTGATTTTGGAGTTGCTGAGGTGTTTAGCATTTACACTCATTTTGTGGTAGTGAGATGGGGTGTCAGTGCTCCAAACTTGCGCCATGTTGCTTGGATTCACAATTTAAGGGATCGGTTCTTGAGGTTCCTGATGCTGGTGGGTATAGTGTGTTTTTGTTTGGTTCTTGTTTCTACTAAAAATAAGGAGAAGATAATGGTTCATCGGTTGTTATGTTTGTTGCAGGGAATGGGGAGAAGAGTGAGGTTGATTACTTACCTGCTTTTCAGATATACACATTAGAGCAACTTAGGAATGCCACATCTGGTTTTGCGGTTGAGAACATTGTGTCTGAGCATGGAGAAAAGGCTCCAAATGTTGTTTATAAAGGGAAGTTGGAGACTCAGAGGAGGATTGCTGTTAAGCGCTTAAATAGGACTGCTTGGCCTGATGCACGGCAATTCTTGGTAAAGGCATTCTTTCTTTTTAAATTCAAACTCTTTTTTTAATGTTCTTTGCCCTTGTGTATATTTTTTGAAATTGATCCTCTTCCTTGTTCTTTCATAGGAGAATGTGTATTCCAGTGTCACCATTTATTCGATATAGTGTTGATTGTTCTCATGTATGGCTTTTTATTTTTTTATTGTTATTATTTTTTTGGATAAGTGAGTGAGTATATTAACTAAAAAGATGAAGTACATACAAGCCATTCGGCCAAAGAGAAAAGCTAAACTAAAGCCACAACTCACTACAAACACACCTTAATAAGCTAGACCAAACCGAAGCTGATTGAGGTGTTTAAATGGAGTGCAAAACAAAAAATTACAGATTTAGGATATTAAAAGATATGCCCCAATTCATGCAAAAATTCCTATGTTTGTCATTGTCACAACTCACAAATTCCTTTAGAGCTAGCTGCCCTAAATCTGACATCATCAACAATGCATTTGCAAACATAATCTTCACTCCTATAGCAATTTTCCTGTATGCGAGCATTCCTTTCCCTCCGGACATTGTAAATTGTTGAGGTACAAGCAAGCTTCTTGATAACAGTACAAAATGATTTTCCTTTACGAGACTGGCCCATAAAAATTCATTTTCCCAGGTGTGTGGGGTGTGATTGATACAGCACAAGGTAAGGATTTTACGCCATACTAGGGAAGCGAATCTGCATGAGTAGAACAGGTGATTGCAGCTTTCATGGGGATGGCCACAGAGAACACAGGTGGTATTAGAAGTAATACCCCAGGCAAATAATTTATCCAGTGTTGAGATTCTGCCTTGAGAGTGAGCCATGCAATGAGGCTATGTTTCTGGATGGCTTTAGGATACCAAATGATCTTATGCCAGTCAATATCATGTGCTCTACTTCAAATTGCATTCCAGGCAGAGGAGATGGAGAAGAAACCAGTAGCTGATGGTGACCATAAGATAGAATCTGATCTAGATGGGATAGGGGGTGATAGGAGCTGACTGGAGTACCATAAGATCAATGGCGACAGAGAGAGGCCAACACCAGTGCGAGTTGGAAATGATGGTGCTCACCTTAAACCATAAGATCAATGGCTTTATTTTCTCCTCATATTCAAGTCTTAAACCATGTTTGGCCGCTATACTAAATCTTAAATGTGGTTTCACCTTCTTTGGATGTTTCTCTCACATTTATTATGCCCTACCTTTAGGTGGATCCATTATTATTCTTGCAGTGTGGTGCTTCCTATTTGCAATACGACTAGACTTTCTTTATATTTTTGGTTTACTATATTTTTCCTCTTCTTGCTTTCATTTTTTATCAGTTCCTTTGTGGGCACTGGGCAGTAAGACAGTTTGTCCTTCCTCTGTTTATGTAAGCCCAATTTTATGCACATTGATGTCATGTATCTTGCTTAGGTCAGTCAGTTTAGAATCTTTGTGTTAATTGCCTATGTTTTTATTCTCTCAGGAAAAAGAAAAAAAAATTATGGTAAGATCAAGAAATTTCTCTTTGTTGGGTACAGTAATGAAACAAAGGGATTGCTATATAAAATCCTAAAAATACATTCTCATGAATCATGATTAGTAGAGATGTGAATTTCAATGAAAAAGATGCTTGGACTTGGACTGAAATTGATCAACAGGTTCCAATTCACATTGAGGAAGAAAAAGTGTTGGAATTCAAAAATGAAACCTGCCTTGTGTATATGGTGATTAGGAGATCAAAATTTCTTTATATGTTGTTGGGTTCAGTATACAATTGGTTCACCATTTCTGTCCATCCAACTCACGACAACCTTGGAGATGTATCATAGTTTTTAGTTCATTTATGACCATAACTCTGACAATTTTTCTTATGCAATTTTAGGAAGAAGCAAGATTAGTTGGTCAGCTCCGCAACCATAGATTGGTAAATTTACTTGGTTGTTGCTGTGAAGATGATGAGAGGTTGCTTGTGGCAGAATATATGCCCAATGAAACACTTGCAAAACACCTTTTTCACTGTAAGTTTTTACCTAATGCAGAACTGTAATAAGGCTGCACTTACTTTTTCATCATGTAATCCTTCTGAATTCGCCACTGTTGCTATATGTTAATGTTATTTATCTCATTGTTGATTTGACATTAGGTTTAGTTGGAACAAAATAGGGTGCGCATCACCTTTTCTATGAGTAATTCAGCCATCAATTTATGCTAATTTCTGGCAATGTTGCCATGTAATATCTGTCACCCTAATTTAGTTCTACACTGTGTTATCTTGACTTCTTAAAATCGAAGGAGGATCCATGTCAACATGACTAAAAATGGGTGCTGAATTGCGATTTAGGTTTCTTGGGATTATCACAGCTAGGCACAACTTTTTTGTTATATTTTGAGTGAGCAATTTGCTTTTTCTGCATGGATCACTACTCTTACAGGAATTTGGTGTGTGGTCTGGACTATAAAAGTCCTTTTGTTAATACTCAATTTTGAGTGGTTAAATACTAACCTGTAGGGAAGGTGTTTTTGTTCAAGCAGAAATATAATTTAGAGGAGTAGATGGAGGTCTTTTGTTCATATGGCTGCTGTTGCAACCCCTTATTTGCATAATTGCATCTCTGGGAAATTCTAATTCTCTCTCTCTCTCTCTCTCTCTCTCTCTCTCTCTCTCTCTCTCGCTGTGTGTGTGTGTTTGTATTTTGCGAACAGAGTGTCATTGGAAACCTCTGATCACTAGCATTTGAAGATGATTTTGGAATTGCTATCAGTCTATCATAAATGATTTTGGTGGAAATTTATCTGCCTCCACAGCTGGTAAATGAAGCGTGCTATTTGGCATGCAAGGAAATAAGAATTAGCTATTATTGCAAAAAAAAAAAAAAAAAAACAATGGGTTTTCTCAGCTCCTTCTGATCTCCATTTATTCTTTTAAACAATATAAAATGAGAAAATTTGCTAGAATCATATCTGAATGCCTATTCTACAATAAGCCCTGCAATTAAAGGTCCCTCTCTCTACATGCTCCACTTTCTCAGCACTTTATCAGGGTAAATAGCGTTGGGTTCCTCACTATTTAAGATATGCTTTTCAAATCAGCCCAATCTCAGAATCCATTGGGTAAAATGCCACTGATTCAACTTAGCCTTTTCTGTATATGTTATGTGGAGAAAGTGAAGTGTAATTAGTATTAACTAAACAGTTTATATTTTCTTGGTAACAATTCTAGCACATGGTGATGAGACTAGCGATTCTTGGATATAATCTTGAATTTAATAGTCTAAACCAAGTGCAATGCTAGAGTTCTGTTTTTCTCATGCAAGTTTTTTTCTGCTTTATTCTATAAGTTGAGTCCGTAATCCTAAGATATTTGGGAAATACTGGTCAGCACGCACAGGTTTGTAAATTGTAACATGGGTTTCTCATGTCACACATTGATGCAGTCAGTTTTTCCTGTTTTTAGTGTCTGTTATTGTTAGCTATGTGTTAGTAGTTGTTTAATTGAATTTGCTTGAACTGTATCTGTCGATGTGTTCAATCCAGTTTGTTATGTGTGGATGGTTTGATAACTTTCTTGAATTAGGGGAATCACAACCTATGAAATGGGCAATGCGATTAAGAGTGGTTCTACATCTTGCACAAGCTCTAGAATACTGTACAAGCAAAGGGCGTGCCCTTTATCACGACCTCAATGCTTACAGAGTTTTATTTGATGAGGTAAATATTTTGTCATTTTCTTATATGAAACCATTTCTACAGTTAGATGCTATATGCATTCCTCTATTTATGTAGTAGAATCTTGCAGGATGGCAATGCTAGGCTTTCAAGCTTTGGCCTGATGAAAAATAGTAGGGATGGAAAAAGTTATAGTACGAATCTGGCATTTACTCCTCCCGAGTATTTGAGAACTGGTATGGACCCACTATAAACACAAGAGTTTTCATGCAAAAAAAATGTTTTTTAGGCAATTGGGCCTATTATTTGGTTATATTCAATTTGAGGTATCTAGATGCCATTTATGGATCTAAGTATTCTTTTATTTTTTAACTTATATTAAATATAATTGGAAAAGATATAAGTTGAAGAAACAGAGACACAGGACAACCCCATCTGTTAGCTCTTAAAAATCTCCAGCACCAACCCCTAAGGCTGCGTTTGGTTTGTGTGAATGGAATGGAAATGGGAATGGAATGGGAATGGTCATTCCATTCCAATGTTTGGTAAGGGGTGGGAATAGAATGGGAAATAGATCAGGCGGGACCCACTTTTTGTGATTTCATTCCTTAAGGGGTTGGAAATGGTCATTCCTCTTGGTTTGTTGGGGAGGAATGGCTATTCCTTTCTTGGAGGGAATAGGACCCTTACGGGAATGCTCATTCTTTTCCTTATAGCCAACCAAATGTTTCAGAATCGAATGGCCATTCCATTCCGACCCTCATTCCAACCTACCAAACGCAGCCTAAGAGTACACCCAACCCCCTTAAAAACTGAGTACATAGCCAGAAACAAGCATAAGGAAAATCCAAAAGGATATAAAAACCAGCAACCAACAAAACCCAAGAATCCAAAAGGAAAACTAAGTGATAGAGAACAACTTCAGCTGGCTGGCAGTGGCAAAACAATAGCAGCAGTAAATCTAAAATGCTTACGTTAAGATGATGCTTCAAAATTCCTACAACAACAGGCCAACAGCCCAATTGATATCCCCAAGCAACCCAATTAAAAAATCAACAGCCTCCTACTCAACTCCACTCAGAAACACAGTAGCCCAAGACAGAAAACATATCTAACCCTCAGAAAACTGAGGCAACTTCATACATCAATAGCACCATTAATGTCGTCTTACGAATATAGCATAACATAAAGAAAGCAACCCAATTAGCAATCCCATTCAGTTCATGTAGAAGCACAACAGCGCCATACGCAACCCTAATTAAATACACAGAAACTCCACTAATCATAACATAGTTGTAGCTCCCAAAGACATGAGATTAATAAATCCAAAGTTCTGCAAATAGGCACCAAAGAGCATTGCTCAGCAGCCACCAAGCATAAACAGACTAGAAAGAAACACCTCTTCAAAAATTACTGTTCCTTGCCAGATTTCTTTCCCTATTAGCTGTCCTAACTTAGATATCATGTAGCTAGATTTTTATATCATGCTAAATCCAAGAAACTTTCAAACTTAAAAGAGTTGGAAAAAATGACATTATCTTTCAGTACATATTTTTGCTGTTGGAATGCAACATCTGTCTACTGTGAAAAAATGTGTCATTCATCCAATTAGTAATCTTCTGACCTGCCAAATGCATGTGTTGACACTTGTTTAATTACTCTTGACATGGACTGTTACAGTTGAAAATATTTCTATACTGAGCACAAGCTCAATATGATTTTACCTGTCAAGAATACCCTTATAGTGTGTAATGTTTATAAAGTCACATGATTCTACCAATTTCTTCTTATCTTACTGGTCATATCTTAATATTATCCTTGAAAATTTTAGTGGATCTAACTTCATCAAAAAAATTTATTTGATCTTATCTTCTCTATGATGACATGTAAATGCTGCTGATATTTTGTCCTCGTAATTGTTTTTCATTTGTATTGTGGTGTGATGAAAGATATGGATTACATAAAGTTTGTGATTTCACAATCATAACTACTTGGATTATATTTTATTTAAGGGAAGTTGCTTTTTATCTCTGTCTTTGTTCTACAGGAAGAATTACATCAGAAAGTGTGATATATAGCTTTGGCACTCTTCTGCTCGACCTTCTCAGTGGAAAGCATATTCCCCCCAGCCATGTATAGCTTCTTTCCTATTGATTTTCTGATGAAGCACACATTATTTGTTTTGCAGTCTTGTGAAATTATTTTGATAATAGCTAGATATTGTTCTTCCACCTTTCCTGCACCACAAAAAAAAAAAAAAAAAAAAGGATGTAAAAACTTTCTCTTTCTCTACATGAATGTGGCTTTTCAAAAGAATACTCTTTGCACTTCTTTTTATTTATTTATTTATTCCTTTTTTGAATTCCTTTGTAATTCTAACAAACTATAAAACTTTGCTTAAATTTTCTCTACAATTTCATCCCACAATGATAATATTGAGGTAACACAACACACACACACATATATACATAAGTACATAATTATATATTCCACAAACACTTCCAAAACGCCCAAACCCTTTGATTCTTCTATGTTCCCCCTGCTTCTGTCCACACTCTTGCCCCCGACTTCGCCCCCATGATGTAGGGGAACTCGATGACTTATGAAGAGCAGACACTCAAAATAGGATTTTGGTGCAATTTTTGTGCCTTGTGAAGAGTAGTGGATCAGACTCAAGGAGGAGTTGAACCACATGAAAGGGGAGATTATTGAGGTTCACGTGTAATGTTTGTTCCACATTGGAAGAATAAAAAAAAGAAAATGGCTTAATATACAATGAGTGGGCTCACCACCAATGGGCTTAAGCCTTTTATGTGGGCATGACTTCCAAACTCGTATATTGGGCCTATTATGTTGGATTTTTGATTCCCCCATCTCCCCAACAACAATTCTTGCAATTTGTTCTTTGCTAATTATGCCCCTCATCAAATGACATTTTAATCTGAGTGGGATGGGAGCACCTTGGATTTGTGCTCTAAACTCTACAAGAGCCATGGCTGGAGAATGATTAGCATCCAGATCTCCATCGTAAGGATTGATGGCAGAGGCAATGCCTGGCATAGGAAAATTTGGTTACTTTGTCTGTTGATATTGTCTATGCACAATAAGTTGAATTGAGTGCTCTCCTTGTTTAGAAGAATTAGGGAACATTGACCATAAATATGTGGTTTTGAGACTGAAGCCATCACAAATTAAGCTCCTCACAAATTGTCATGAATTTGGCATAATACTCGACCAAAGCACGATCCTCCAAGCCAACAGTAAAATAATCTTGGTGAAGTTGGTAAATTCGAGTCAAATTATTAGAACCTGAATACAATTCCCAAGCTTGTTCCCATACAAGTTTGGCAATGGACAAGAAAACAAGACTAAAACTGATGTGAGGTTCCATACTATTCCATAAACTACTATGGATTTGGGCATCCTCAGCCTGCCAATCAGCATACAACTTATTAGTGGATGCAGGGGATCATCTGTCAGATACTTAAATTTTTTTCGCCCAAAGAAGAAAACTTCCACAGCTTGAGCCCAATGAGCATAATTACTACCATTTAACCGAATTGTTGTAAGGAAACTGGTATTAGTATTAGTACTCTCCTTGGAACCCATAATATGAATACATTGACAAAAAAATGATGCCAGCCCAATAAACAGCAGCACTGGGGAAATTAACAAAACAAAAAAATGCTAGCCCAATAAAACATAACCAAAAAAACCAGCAGCACTGTGGCTAAAAACAAGAAGAAAAATATCATAGAATGCTACTAGAGAGTATCAAAACAGCCAAGGAATGGTCTCCAATCACAACTAATCCACCACACATCACCATGCTTGGACTAGCCATGAATTCATTGCCAAAGAAGCTTAAATACCCATGAAAAAAGGGAAAAACAAGACCTTAAGGTGCCAACAACACCATATCGAGGAAAGTCGACACCCTAGGAGTCGTCTAAGAGAGAGAAAGATGGAAAGAAGACAATGTTCGAACCTTTGAAGGGGTGTAACAGTGAAATTGGGGTAGGTCTAGGTTTGGAACATGGACTAGAGTCGTCCGAATTGGTTGTCGGAGTCGCCACAAAACTTGCCGGTGAGAGTCGAGCCTTGTAGAAGAGGCACGAACAGGAGAAGACCTTTGTTAGGCAGTGAAAGACGTTGTGGTGGTCATCAAGGCTCTCTAGCAAGTTGCTGGTGGTCGCTGAGTCTCCGAGAAAGGTCGCCGATGGTTATCGAGTCTCTAAGAAGGGTTGCCGGTGGTCGATTCTCAGACAAGAGTCGCCAATAGTGATTGCTTTTCAATTTGGTTTTGATACAGTTGTGTGATAGATTTGATATATTTAGGGTTTAAGTGAAAGAGAAGAAGGAAGAAAGGGAAAAGAAGAAAAAGAGAAGGAAAAGAAACAAAAAGGGAGAAATAAGTTAGAGAACGTTAATTCCATTTTCCAACCCTATCAGCTCTTATTATATTAATAATAACAAAGTTACAAAAGTGCCCTTGTAACACAAACAACAAATACTATGGGATTGTTTGCAATAAAGATAGTAGCTTGATTGTCACAATACATATCCATAGGAGGAGCGGTAAGACCAAAATCAGAAAGAAGAGAGCAAACCCAAAGCATCTCAGAAGTAGTATGAGCCATAGCGCGATATTCGACTTCAGCACCAGATCGTGCAACAATAGTTTGCTTCTTACTATGCCAGGTAACTAAATTACCCCCAACAAAGGTACAGTAACCAGAAGTAGACCGCCTATCAAAACAACAACTTGCCCAATCAGCATCACTGAATCCAGTTACAGACAGGGTATGAGACGGTTTGTATAGTAAACCTTGACCAAGAATACCCTTAAAATAACGAAGAATGCGATAAAACGGCTTCAAAATGAGGATGATGAGGAGCATGCATAAACTGACTAACAACCCCAACTGTATAAGTAATGTCAGGTCAAGTAATAGTAAGATAAATCAACTTCCCAACTAATTGACGATAGCGACCAATGTCACCAAACTTTGCCCCTGGTCACTATTGAGCTTAACAGAGGAATCGATAGGAGTATCTGCGGGATGAGAACCTAAAAGATCTGTTTCAGATAGAAGATCAAGAACATACTTCCATTGAGACAAAGAAATGCCTTGAGAGGAACGAGTAACTTCAATTCCAAGAAAATAACAAAGAAAACCAAGATCTTTAGTCTGAAAATGGGTACCCAAATAGCATTTCGAATTAGTAATGCCCATAGAATCATCACTAGAGATGATAATATCATCAATATATACAATGAGAACAGTAGTACCAGCAGAATAACGACGAACAAAGACAGGATGGTTAGATATAGAGCGCTAAAAACCATAGGCAAGCACAACAAAACTAAAACGATCAAACCATGCACGAGGGGATTGTTTGAGACCATATAATGCCTCTTCAATCGACATACAAGACTCTCATGACCAACAACAGCATAGCCAGGTGGCTGATCCATATATACTTCTTCGTGGAGATCACTATGAAGAAAAGCATTCTTGATGTCAAGTTGGTATAAAGGCTAAGAACGACTAACTGCCATCGAGAGTTAGATGCGAACAGAATTAAGACGAGCAACAGGAGAAAAAGTCTCTATATAGTCGACATCATAAGTCTGAGTATAGCTTTTAGCCACCAAACGCACCTTAAGGCGCTCAACAGAACCATCGGGAAGATATTTGACTGTGTAGACCCAATGACAACCCACAGTGTGTTTCTTAGGAGGAAGAGAAGTAAGTTCCCATGTCTTATTTTGGTGAAGAGCACGCATTTCCTTATCCATAGCTTGTGTCCAACCAGTAGAAGCTAAAGCTTGCTTATAAGAAGAAGGAACAGAAACAAAAGACAAAAAACAAGCAAATGAGTGCATGGAAGGAGAAAGACGATCATAAGACAAGAAATGAGCAATAGGATGTTGAGTACAAGTTCTTTTACCTCGATGAAGGGCAATAGGCAAATTAATTGGTAGCGAAGGGAGAACTGGATCTGCCGATTGAGAAGATGGAAGAGCGGGGCCATAAGAAACAACATGCCTATCGTGAGATCGCCGATATACCTGCAATGGAGGAGGAAGATGAGGACTAGGAAGAAGAGAAGAGGGAACCATAGAGGAAGACACTGGCATTGGGAGAGTAGGAACGGTGGAAAAATGCCCCCCCTCACGACAAGAGATAAGGTCAGAAGATAAACTGTGATCTGAATAGGAAAAGAAGGAGGTAGACTCAAAAAATGTAACATCAGCACTGACAAAGTAGCAACGAGTCGCAGAATAATAACAACGATAGCTTTTTTGAGTACGGGAATATCCAAGAAAGGCACACTTATGAGTTCGAGGAGACAATTTATCTTGACTACTGTTAAGAACATGAACAAAGGCTACACAACCAAACACATGAGGAGTAAGGGCAAAAGGAGGACGATTTGGATATAGGAGAGAGAAAGGACACTGATTACCTAACCCAACAGAAGACACTCTGTTAACAAGATAACAAGTAGTAAGGATAGCATCACTCCAAAAATGCTTAGAAACATGCATATTAAACATCATAGTGCGGGCTACATCGAGTAAAGTACGATGTTTATGCTCGGCTATAGCATTTTGCTGGGAGGTATGAGCACAACTAGTTTGATGTGTAATACCTCTAGCAACACAAAAAGAATGCATAGCATGCTGAATATATTCCAAAGCATTATTTGAACGAAAAATTGTAACACACTTATCGAATTGAACAAAAATCTCATTATAAAATTGAAGAATAATATTGGGCAATTTAGATCGTTCTCTCATAAAAAATAACCAAGTCATCCTAGAATAATCATCAACAAAGATAACAAAATAATGAAATCTATTTAAGGTAGCAGTGCGACAAGGTCCCCAAATATCCGTATTAACCAAATTAAAAGACTTAGACTCATGATCGTGAGTACTACTAGAGAAGGTGCTACGATGATGCTTGCCCAATTGACAAGCTTTACACTCTAAACGAGACACATAACTCAAGGAGGGAATAGTGCGCTTTAGGCGAGCCAAGGATGGATGACCCAAGCGAAAGTGCCACTGGAGAGGCGAAACGGCAGTGGTCAAAATTGATGAACATGAGGCGAAGGAACCTCCAGTATCCAGAAAATATAAGCCATTCTTCTCATATCCTGAACCAATCGTCTTCTTGGTCTTTGGATCTTGAAAATACAAGAGGTAAAGAGTAAAAATAATGTCACATTGAAAGGCCTTTGTCAATTGACTAATAGAAAGCAAGTTAAAGGGAAAATTAGGAACATAGAGACTTGAAGGTAAAGTGATGTAGGACAACCTCAAAACATGTAAAACAAGAGAAAGAAGCAAGAAGAAAGAAGCTAGAAAAGAAGTTGAAAGAAGCAAGAAAGAAGCGAAACCCTAGAACGTGGGAAAACCCAATTTTTTTATTCATAATAAGATGAAAAACCAAAGGGTTATTGGAGTCTTTATATATGGGTCCAATTACATCAAATATGGTAAAACTTAACCCTAAAGTTTAGGAATTTAAAAGGCAATTATTTAATTATTCTTAAAAATAAATTTGCCTAAATAATTATGGTATACCCTTGGTCTTCAAGTTAGTTGGCCAAACTGGACCATCCTATTGAACCATGTGCATGCTGTCCCCATCAATTCTCCTGGGGTGAGAGAAACTTGACCTCGAGTTTGAATTTGGATGGAGATACTGAATTTGCCCGTTCCAAATAAACAGATACTTTGAATAGGCCAACTGCTTGAGTCGTTGAGTTAATTCTACTTCAAAGTGTGCAACCCGAAGTAAAATCTTTAATTTTGCAAAGAACTTGAGCAAATAGCGGTCACATGTCAACTCAAACTTTTCAACGCCAAGAAAATCTATGTTTTGAACCTCGAATAGATTGGATGGACAAGCAACAGATTTTGATAAGTTGGTCTCCTTAGGATGAGATTCTTGCGCAACACTTTCTTCAGCTTCCGAATTTTCAATGTTGACTTCAATATCAACGTCCAAGACTTCTACAGCTGGTGCAGGTTCATGGGGTGAATCAACGTCTTGATGCATAGGTTCAGGCTCATTAAATATTGCTTTTTGATTAGAGCACATGTCTAACGAAATAGTAGGACGAAGAACCTGTGGAGTCAGGCATTTGTTTTCACCGCGTGTTGGACTATTGAAGTTGGCGGGGTCCGGAAGTGGTATTTTCTCTTCTGACTTCTCTTGTTTAAGCTTGACATTCATGTCCTGAAGGAGCTTCATTATGGACTCCCATAGTGAGTTATCCCTTGGAGTGACTTCCATGAGATTTACACCAAATCTTTCGTTGTAAATAGAAGCAACAATTGGAGCATAATCATTTAAGTTAAAGCCCAAGGATTGCACTGCTTCCATGAGATAATGCTTCAATTTATCAGCACAATTTGTGAGGACTTGTTCTCCTAATTGCCAAGATAGAGATCCAACATTCCCATTCTTCTTTCGTACACTATCCAAGAGAGGATATAGAAGCTCTTTTGAGATGTCATTACTTTCTTGTAAAACCATAGTCATGAATTCTTCCATGTTGGCAAACATATTATCAGGACAATGGAATTGAGCCACTATTAGACAATACTGAAACATCTCAATAAACAACTCGTCACATCCAAGATTCAGCATCATTAGACATAACTTTGTCCTTGCAACTTTATGAAGAATGGCAAAAGATATGTAATAATATTTATATTTCAAGAAGTAATGTACCAAATGTTGCAACTATGACTTCAAAAACTTCTTGCATTTGCTCATTACTATAAGGACTTGGTGTAGTTATCCTCAAAATCTCGCAAAGGCATGATGCAACTGATATTCGAATGTCTTAAAAGCCCAGGAGATATTAGTATAATCATTGAAGGCCCAAGTGCATCTTGCATGAACCAAGATGGGAATGGTCCTACTTTTGATAAGTTGTATACAAGCTTATCAAGTAGACAGCGAAGTTCACCAACATAATATGGAGGAAGTATAAGTTCTCTCCCAACATCTATGAGCAGTCTTTCGAGCAAGCGTTTTGAGGGATTCATTTTCTTTCTTCTTCTTTCTTTTTTTTTTTTTCCCTTTTTTTTCCCTTTTTTTTCACCTTTTTTTTTTGTTTTTATTTTTGTTTTTGTTTTGGTTTTTTTCCCTAAGGAATAAAAGCACACAAGGGAGATAAAAGGCACAAAAGTTGATTAGGGGCCTATTGCAACTATTAAATACTAGTCAAAAGAAAGAAATTGAATCCAATTGGCAAAGGTAAAATTACCTTATCCAAGGATGGGATATGTCTGTCCAAACTTTGATTCCCATTTAGAATAACCTCAACTGAGCCAAGGATAACTCTGTCCGCGATTCAATCCTCAGCTGGAATAGGTTACTCCTGTAACCAAACGGTCCAAATCTCCTTAGTTTTAATACCCAACTAAAGCTTTTGATGCTTCTTGAAGCATCAATGGAGGAGAGTTAAGGTAGGGGGCTGGGTGCTCAACGGCAAATAGTCGGCGGCCAGGGGTCTCGTCGGAAAAGGGTCACCGGTAGGGGGAAAACTTCGATGGCAGGAGTCGCTGGTAGGAGAGCTTGCAACAGCAAAAGGGTCACCGGTGAGATCCAACAGTAGGAATTCGACGATGGCGCGCCGGCGATGAGGCAGCTCGACGGTTGAGGAATCGACGGCAGTTTGATAGTGGTTTGAACTCATCGGCAATGGATTAGGCACGATGCAGACGGTGGTAACAGAATTGCCACAATCACGGTCTGCGAGCTCAGTGAAGAATAGCGAGATCTGACGGCGATGATGGTCTTTGATTTGGCAACCTACAGTGATAATCGATCAAGGGTTTGAAACCAGATCCTGTGGTGATGGTTGGTTGGTAGCGGCGAGGTTGAAGTGGGTTGGGGCTGTCGTAGGGTGTAGTGGGGTTGATGGGTCTTGATCTGTTGGGTGTGATGGGTTTGCATGTGGTGAGATTTGGGTTTGGTGGCATCAGATGGCCAATGGGTATGGAGGTTGGGTTCACATGGTGTTAGAGTAGGGGTTATTGAATCTGTGGCTAGTGTGTGACTTTGTTGTAGGTCTAGTCGAACTGGTTTGTCGGTGGGGTCGTGGCGGAGGGCGATGGTGGTGGCTGGTTTGGTGTTTTAGTGGCGCTATTGAATCTGCTGATTGTTGGATTCATGATAGTGTCGGTTTAGTCTGAGGCCTGATCCAAGGTGGTGATGCTTGAAGCGACAGAGATGGTGAGATGCAAGAAAAAGGCAGAGTTTTGCTTGTGCGCGAGATTGAAGTTTGGTCTGATACCAAGTTGATGCAGGACAACCTCGAAACATGTAAAACATGAGAAAGAAGCAAGAAGAAAGAAGCTAGAAAAGAAGCTGAAAGAAGCAAGAAAGAAGCAAAACCCTAGAACGTGGGAAAACCCAATTTTTTTATTCATAATAAGATGAAAAACTAAAGGGTTATTGGAGCCTTTATATAGAAGTCCAATTACATCAAATATGGTAAAACTTAACCCTAAAGTTTAGGAATTTAAAAGGAAATTATTTAATTATTCTTAAAAATAAATTTGCCTAAATAATTATAGTAAACCCTTGGTCTTCAAGTTAGTTGGCCAAGTTGGACCATCCTGTTGAACCATGTGCATGCTGTCCCCATCATAAAGATAAGGAGGAAGTAGGATGAAGAACACTTTTACCATGAACAGGCCGAGAAGAACTATCAGCTAACATAATAGTATGATCAACAGGAGTCAAGTCAAAAAAAAAAAAAGATGATAAACTAGAGATATTGTTGTTAGCAACAGAATCAATGATCCAAAGAATGGGAGAAGAGGCTACACATGCAAGATTACCTAAATGAGCTAAGGTAGCAGTAGAAGAAAATGGCTGGGCAGAAGAAAACGTAGTATGCAAATGCTGGATAAGATACTCGCCAAGTTGAGGTGCGATTGCATCACGAGAACCAGAGGTTGAGTCTGTAGAGGAGGAGGACCCATGACCAAGAAGTGGCAGTAAGGAAGACGACCCAAGACCATTACTGACCTGATTGACATAGTTTGGCTTACCGTGTTTCTGGTAACAATATAGTTCAGTATGATTAGTACCCCCACAATAATCACCTTTCTGATCACCACGGCCACTAGAATGACCACCTCCACGTGGTCCACCATGAAGACTGCGGCCTCCACGACCTCCATGAAAACCACCAAGACTACCACTATTAGAAAGCAAGGCCGTAGAGTCCAATGAAAAAGGAAGAGGACTAGGCAAAGTAGAAGTATGTCCTAGTGAGGAGCGCAACAAGCGAGAATAAGGATTAGCAGCGGTAGGTAGTGTCTCACTAGCAAGAATCTGATCTTTAAAGCCACGAAGATCTGAGTCGAGACCATACAATAGAGAAGCGATCATAAACTCCTCCCAGTAACGTTTCTTTTGCTCCAAATCAGTCATAAGAGGCCTATACTGCAACAACTGATCCTATAAGTTCTTAAGAGCACTATACTACGGGGCTAATAATTTCCCAGATTGCTTAGTAGTAAAAATCTGTTCATAAAGTATATAAACACGGGAAACATTACTTTTTTGGGAAAAAGATTTAGAAATAGAATCCCAAATCTTCTTGGAGGAATCACAAAACTCAATAGTGGCAGCAATATGGGGTTCCATACTATGCCATAACCAACCCATAATAGCCGAATCTTCACATATCCAATCTTCATAGGTAGGATCAGTCGAAGGAGGTGGATTATCTGTGGTGTACTTCAATCGATGCTTACTATGCAAATAAACTTGAACTGCATGTGCCCAAGATAGATAGTTTACACCAGCTAATTTCCTTGAAGTGATATACTTAGGGGAATCATCATCCTTAAGGGGTGGAAGTTTGGGCACAGTATTAGGGGTAGACTGCTCTTCAACCATAGCGAACTAATACTAGACCAAATTACCAAGTAACAATGTCAACTAACAAAAAAACAACTCACGAGACAACCTAAAACAGTGACAAATCTCACAACTCAACAACTATAAACCACAAAGCAGCCACTGTAGAGTCAATACACTAGAAAACCAACCCAGCCACGATAAATGAGGAGAAAACCACCACAAACAGCAACCAAAAATTCTCAAAAAATACCAGAAAAATAGAGGAATAATCCAAGACAAGTTAGCAATAATCCAAGACATGGTAAGAAGGTAGCCTGGTCTCCTTTCACAGTGCCGACACCCCATACGGCCATTAAACCATGTATAAATGTCACGAGACAAACAACTGAAGCCAACCAAATCAAAACAACACTTCCCAAGGTCTAGTCGACACCTATAGAAGCTATCCCAGCCAACACAAGGGTTCAAACAGCCTAGAAGTACAGATCCAAAAAATAGGTTTGAATCCAGCGAAAATCAAAGGAAAATCGAAAAAACATACCAGACGGTCTCAAACAGTCAAACAAGGTGTACCATAATTCTCAGAAAAATAGGGTGAGCTAAGAGAGAGTCGCTGGTCGCCGTAGGTCGCCTCGATGTTGACGTCATCAACCGGCAGCTGACGTCAGCACATTGTAGTTATTTGCTGAGGGTCGCCAGCAGCGATGCGCAAGGAGACAATCCCAGGGATGATTTTATTCTGCTTTGATACCAAGTTGTGTGATAGATTTGATAGATTTAGGGTTTAAGTGAAGGAGAAGAAGGAAGAAAGGGAAAAGAAGAGAAAGAGAAGGAAAAGAAACAAAGAGGGAGAAATAAGTTAGAGAACGTTAATTCCATTCTCCAACCCTATCAGCCCTTATTATATGAATAATAACAAAGTTACAAAAGTGCCCTTGTAACATAAATGACAAATAATATAAGAACAATGTCAATAGATACCATGTTAGCGTAATGGTATTTGGTTGGGTTACAATCCCTAACCTGCAATCCTTTTATTAATAGAAAACTCAAGATACATTGTAAAGACCAAAATACCCTTGCACCTATAACTAATATCAAATACATATCATAACTTATTAACTTAAAGCTAGCGAGTATGATGCCTTTCTTAATGTACTAAGTTATAGTTTCACTAAGAAAAATAAAGCCACCACCACCATATTCACAAGATTAAATGGAATTAGGGTCTTCTTGTAAAAATCCTTAAATTCCTTTATAAAATAAATGTATAGAAAAAAAAATGAACCCAATTAAATTCACTGGGAAATTCATATTGGACTCGTTATATTCCCATGAATAAAACAAGTGTATAGGAAAACAAATGGACCCCATTAAATTCAATAGGAAATACATATTGGATTCATTATATTATACCATGTGAAACAAAATGGACTGATACTTATGGGACATCCAAAGTTCGCACATGTGATTCATGAAATATTTAGTTTTTATTATTGAAAAATATTACATTGGTGAAATTCTTATTAGGATCTATATGTGCAGGTTATATTTTCGAGTTCTGGAAATGTTATAGATCTTCTATCTTAATGTTTGAGCTTGGGGTTATACCAATACTCTCTTTATAAAATTGTGTGTCTAATACTTGTTTAATTTGTACCAGGCCCTTGACCTGATACGGGACAGGAATATTCAAACGCTGACAGATTCCTGCCTGGAAGGACAGTTTTCTAATGACGATGGGCTTGAGTTAGTGCGCTTAGCTTCTAGATGTTTACAGTACGAACCTCGAGAACGGCCAAACCCAAAGTCGTTAGTGGCAGCTTTAACTCCACTTCAGAAGGAAACTGAGGTCAGTTGTCTTATGTTTCTCAAGTAGAAAGGCATTTCACTTTCAAGTAACTTGGAAAATATTACTAGAATATTTTTTATTCTTTTTTCGTCATTCAAAATTTTATTGATCTCTAGTTTGGGACACTCCCTGCAAGCGGAATATTTACCCAGAAATCCGCTTTTTCTTGCCCACCATGATTATCAGCTCAGACCAGACATTGACCCTGCCAAGGGGGAGGATCAATAGGTCACCAGTCCAACTGTGGGGCTATCAGTCGAACCACTCAATGTTAATTACTTATTATTTTTAAATATATTTGGTTTATATTACGGTTGTATGCTTTTGGAAACTATTAAATAATATATGCCGCAATTAAATATACAAAATTACAAATCACTTGGGCAGAATAGTGGTAATCTTTTGTCTTCAGTGTTTGCCATGGTTCAAGACTCCACAGCTGCAAAATATATTAATTTTTGAGAGACACATGACACATGCAGAAGGGGTCCAACCAACTGGTTTGTACCCATTTTGCTTAAAAACAGACCAGTTTAAGTGGTTCAATCTGGATCAATCCAGGACTGTTACGTCAACGATCGACCGGACAAGTGGCTGGTTGATGGGGACGGCATGCGCATGGTTCAACAGGATGGCCTAGCTTGGCCTATTAACTTGAAGAGCAAGGGTTTACCATAATAATTTAGTTTTATTTTTAGAATAATAAATTGTTGCCTTTTAAATTCCTAGACTTTAGGGTTAAGTTTTACCATATTTGATGTAATAGGACCTCTATATAAAGGCTCCAATAACTCTTTAGTTTTGCAGCTTATGATGAATTAAATTTTGGATTTTTCCAAGGTTTGGTGCCGACTCCAAACACCCCTAGGTGCCGACTCCTAGGGTTCAGCTTCTTTTCTTGCTTCTTTCTAGCTTCTTTCTCTACTTCTTTCTCTCTTTTATTGTTCTTGAGGTTGTCCTGCATCACTGGTCTGCCAGTTCACTAGTCAAGCCAACCAGGTGGTCTGCTTCTGATAACATTGTTCCCCACTAATGCCAGTTTTTGCTAATGTAGTGCTGGATGTACCATTTCAATATCCTTTATATTGTACAGTCATTCCACAGCTTTTCATCCTTCTGGCTAGTAGAATCTAATTGAAATATGCAAGTGAATCTGCATTGCATAAATGGATCTAAAGATCCAGCAGGGTGTCTACACATGGTTTGTTCAGAATCGAATATATATGCTTAGGGGTGCAAGTCAGTTCGGTGCGTAGGATGTTTCTGCTAATCCTAAATCAGAAGCAAACCAACTCTTGTCTACCAAAGCATACCAGTCCAGACTAAGCTTGGGTTGGTTCGGTTCTCAGTTTGGCAGAAAACTTGATGAATGGCCAGATCAAAACATAACCAAATTAACCCCCCCTCTTCTTTTGCATTTTCCATTAATTTTGAAGAAAGAAAATCCTTAAAAAAATGAACAGAAATGGAAGAACAAGAAAACTAATCATATGGATTGAGATTTTTAATGCATGTTGAGGTCTTGAATGAGCCATCCAGAACTATTTTAGTACCTAAACAGAGCCTTGGTAACCCATACTGTTCCTCACTCAGAGAGAGAGAGATGTGATCCAATCATCCAGATCTCCCATGACCTTTTTCTCCCCTCGTCCTCCTCAGGGAAGCCCAGGGACTTTGCACTGCTCAGCGTCCCACGAGGTCTGCTGCTAGCTCTATGTATGCCTCTGATGCTTCAACCAAGTAAACCGTTGCTCTTGTCTATGCTTCCTCCTTTTTTCATGCAATGTTCTACCTAGAACTGCCTCACCGGAGCCGTCTTCTCATTTTCTTCCTCCATGCCTACATCAATGGCCAATACATCATTGAGGGGCTCTTGTCTGGCTTCATGTTTGTGCCCAATGGCCTCAACGTCATCCTCATGAAGTTTGCTTTTAACTGTAATCGTGCCAAGAATGTGTAGCTAGGGGATGAGATGTGTTGCCGATCGAAGAAGAATGGCCAGAGAGAGCAAATATGGTGGAGGATAATGGCGACTGGCAGCGGCAAGGAGAGGAGAAGATAAGTGGAAATGTTGGGTTGAGATTTGAGAAGAAAGAAGAAACCCTAATTTGCAACAACATTTGTCTTGTTTTTTTTCTCCTTTTTTTTTTTTTTTTAGTTCTTTATTTTTTTATTCCTTTTTAAATGTGCAAGGTACTATGTTAAATTGAATCTGTCAGTCAAAGACAAATCTCAATTTAATATTTAATAAATAAATATATATAATATTATATATTATGAGGGCTGGTTCTTGGGTTAGTTCAGTTCAGCTGGGCACCTGAATCAACTGAACTAGGCTGGTCGGTTCTGTAAAATTTTGAACCAGAATCGGACCAAACCTGGTTGAACCAGACCAAATTGCACCCCTATGTATGCTGCTATATTGGGTTTTGTTGCGTGAATACTTAATGATGTGATCTTCATGCAACAAATGGCCTGTTCTTGACAGCATTGCGTCCTGTTGATTATTTCAATTTCTCTTGTGAATAGGTAAAAGGTTAGAGAAAGCATGAACCATGATGGAATAAATCTCAGCAGAAATTTTGGACAGTTAGTAGGGAAGCCAGTCTAAATTCCAGTGGCAGTTGCAATATACAATTTAGTCCTTGATGCCTGTATAAGTGATTCAGCTCCATAATGGCTTTATGATGGAGCATGTTTCATATTACTGTAGCTGACGTATCTTTATATATATTTACTTCTTGTGTGTGTAAATATAAAGAATTCCCTTTCTTTGTACCATGGTATTATCGTGGTCAAAATTAAAGGGTTGTCTTGTCAATAGCCAGAGCTAGTTTTTTATTCTTATTTTTATTTTTCATCAACTGTGCAGGTTCCTTCTCATGTCTTGATGGGTATCCCACACAGTGCTTCGATATCCCCTCTCTCCCCACTTGGTGAAGCTTGCTCAAGAATGGACTTGACTGCCATACATGAAATCTTAGAAAAGATTGGGTACAAAGACGATGAAGGAGTGACAAACGAGGTTCTGTATACATTTTAAATAATAAATAGCGACTGATTAGATCTAACTCAGTTTACATATTTAGCCTTGTGACCCATCATTTAGTCACAACTATGCATCAACTATAGCAGAAGAGATTATATATACATACATATATTAGTCCTATTATCAGGTGCGCCTTGGTGAACTTCAAAACTCATATCTAGTGATTTTTATTTTATGAATCCATCCATTGGATTGATTTACTTTATATGTAGGCAATCCGTGCCAAAAAATCAAGTTGATCCGAGATTAAGAGCTGCTTTATCCAAAATGTCCATAAATGAGCAATTGCTATTAATTAAAAAATGGAATTTTTTGATTGAATAGCAATCAATCTCATATCAACTTGATTTTTGGCATGGATCGCTTACATGAGAAGGCTATCTAATCCAACGGTTGGATTCGCAAAATACAAATCACTAGGTAGAGTTTTGGAGTGCACATGCACACACACACACACACACACACATATATATTTCTTATAGTCTGGTTTTTTTCAATGAGGGGGCAGTTATAGTATCATTTGTAGTTTTTTTTTTTTAAAAGGTCCTTAAGCATCAGGGAGAGTCAAGGAATCCCAACTAGGTTGGCACTCCCGAGCCCTTGGCATCATCATGTGCTCAAGGCCTTACATATTATTAAATGAAGAAAAACGAATACAGTAGAAAAAGACAAAGAAAACTGGTATAGGTGACTTATAATTATGTCACTATCCAGTTAATAGAACAAAGCCAAACTATGCTTTAAACCTATAATAAGGAAGATTATACATATCTCTGCACACAGAAATGAGGAAAGCTCGTGGTGCAGTCCACCACCACTGGAAGCTAGCATAATAAATCCCGAGATTTGCACATTTGTCTGCAATGCAATTGCCTGCTCTAAAAATATGAGAACATTGAAAGTCCATGGATTTCAAGTAAACTTGAAAATTAAGCCATTGGGTTAGTATCATTTGTAGTTGAGCTTCAATTCACTTGGAATATTTGTTCATTTGCTGATGTTCATCTCCTTAACTGAAATTTCATAGTAGTGTTGGGATTCTTGTCTTCTTTTTTTTCTTCTTCTTTTTTCTTCTGGAAGTTAGCTGGAATGAGGCCCGGAATCTCGTGCTTGATGTTAATGATGTATACCACTTGAATGATTACTTTGAATTTTTCTCTGTAGCATGCTGCCTATGCTTTGGTGTCCTCACTTTGTGCAGTCATTACTGGTCTCCTTTTATATTTTGTGTGGTGTTTCTGTTTGTTGTATTCCAACTGTTCATTGATTTATTGTAACCTTGTTAGTATTGTAGCCTAAACATTTTCCTATGTTACTTATGTGCTCTTCAACACTGCAGCTCTCATTCCAAATGTGGACCGACCAAATGCAGGAGACATTGGATTCAAAGAAAAAGGGTGACACTGCCTTCCGGCAGAAAGATTTCAGAGCTGCAATTGAGGGCTACACACAGGTTACTTTTTCTTGATCATTTGTTTAGTGAGAACTTTAAAACTTTGATGGCATTAACTTTTCCCAAAACCATCCTAGCATGGGCAGCTAAATGGTTGGGGTGGATCGGGGATTCAATTACTAGTTTTGACTTTTGACCGAAAATAGTGGCAGTAACTTCCATGTTGATGCATACCTATTGCTGTTAACTATGAAGTGTACTTCTGTTAATATTATTTCTTGTCAAACTTGGTCTAATGGATACAATCTTGATCTAACAAATGTCACTTATATTTTTTTTCCCTTTTTATTTGGCCTGCCTTTATTTCTTCTTCTTCTTGGGAGGGGATCAATTGTTGGCACTAAATCCCTGGCTGGATTCACTTGACAAATGACTGAGATGATTGTAACAGTCAAGTAAATCTGTAGTTCACAAAATTGTGATGAACGAATGGTTACGATATTTTTGGATTTGCTACTGAGTGAACCCTTGAATGTATGCTTTTTGTTAATATCACCTTATTAGGGTCTATCCTATGTGTAAATGTTGATATATTCTTCAACATTAACTGGTTTCTTGCTACTTATGCAAGTAGTATCTAGAATTGTGCTGATAGCTTCTTTTATAACTTGCAGTTCATTGACGTTGGAACCATGGTTTCTCCAACGGTTTTTGCACACCGTAGTCTGTCTTTTCTCATGAACGACATGCCTCAGGAAGCTCTAAATGATGCAATGCAAGCCCAAGTCATTTCCCCAGTATGGCACATTGCATCTTATTTACAAGCTGCTGCCCTTGCCTCACTTGGAATGGAAAATGAAGCACAATTAGCACTCAAGGAGGGTACAACTCTAGAAGCCAAAAGGAATGCAACTGCTGGAAAAAAGTGAAAAATAGGATGCAAATTTGAAACTCTCATGTTATTGCTCCTTTTTGTGAAGATAACCACCGGGTGTTGATTAAGAGGTCTCTACTACCTGGCAATTCATTTCCATGACAAAACCATGAGAAACCAATTCTTTTCTTCTGTGAAAGCTATTGGGGTATATCATTGGTTTGAAACTTTTCAGACAAATAATATTTGGATAGAAGTAGGTTTTGGCCATTTTTTGCTGTGGGCATGTGGAAAGGGTTTTTTGAATTGATATTTTTTTCTTTTCCAGTTTTGATCAATTGTGCATGAAAAGATTATGAACAGTAACAAATTGTTCACAAGCTTGTAATTGGTGTACAGAAACAATGTTTGTTTGTTTGTTTGTTTTGTTATTGCTGATGTGAAATTGGTGATTTAGACATCGGATTATTCTTTGTTTTCTTTGGCCACATCCTATTACAACTGCTCCTAAATTCTCCAGGGATGATGATTCT
The DNA here is from genome assembly GCA_039720395.1 of Liquidambar formosana. NCBI lineage: Eukaryota > Viridiplantae > Streptophyta > Magnoliopsida > Saxifragales > Altingiaceae > Liquidambar > Liquidambar formosana. The sequence goes on along the minus strand of CM077831.1, from coordinate 14,293,980 downwards.
TTTGTTTTTTCCTTTTTTTTTTTTTTTTTTTTTTTTTTTTTTTTTTTTTTGTTTGGGGGTGGGGGGAGTGGGGTGGGTGGGAGGGGGCGGCATTTTGCTTGATGACTCCCATCTGTCGGTTCCTTGGCACTGAATC